>QZGG01000499.1:0-127214 GCA_006409495.1 Sedum album
GTAGCGCTGACACTATCGATCATTGGACTGATCACTTACTGTACTTATGAGGTAAAAATATTGTTCCAACAAATATAAGAATTTCCTTTAAGCTCTGGGAATTAACACACAGCTTGCTTAAATTGTCTTTTTTCATGGATCACAGATTTTTCGGCCAGCGATACAGAAAATGGCGCTCGAGTACATAATGCAGGATCTTTTAGAGGATAATATATTTCCATGTCTTGTAGATGCTGATGGGAAAGCTGATCGGGCTGCAATAGAGCAGTTAGTCCTCTACAGCCAAGTTCCAAGCACCTTTGTAAACTGTTTTTAAGGTTGTATTTTTGCGCGTTTTTTCTGACTGATTTTTTTCTGCAGGCTTTTTCATAAGTTAAACAAAAACAGTGATGAACATGTTACAAATGATGAGCTGGAAGCCTTGTTTTTGGGTGTGCAGCTGAAAGAAACGGGCTTCAAAAATGAGGACTTTGTTACAAACTTGATGAAACAGTTTAATATATCTGAAGACAACAAAGTGGGCAAGGTAGAGTTTGTTCAAGGAATGAAACAACTATTGAATGCTTCTTCAGACAGCAGTTTCACGCAAGGCAAACCAGGCTCAAGCTCGAGCAGCCCTCCAAATGTAAGGCCTTCTTTTACAAAGTTTCTTTTAGAATATCCTGGTTTGTTCCTATACTAAGTTTTGATTTCCAGCAAGAGACTCAGGCTCTTTTGAACAGTGAAAAAATGACTAAAGCCGCGTCAAAAAATGTAGAAAAGACTTTGAAGAACTACGCAAAGGCTGGGTATTTTTTGCTACTTGGAACAGGCATTTCAATTCTTTTAGCCCAACCTCTTATGGAAGCCATCCAGAACTTTGCGGATAGCCTCAGTGTACCTTCGTTCATCATAACATATGTCGTAGTCCCATTTGCTATGAGCTACAAGCAAATCATTTTATCCATAACTTCAGCTAGTAAAAAGACCGAAAAGGCTGTTTCACTGACCTTCTCAATGGTAATTTCCTTAGTTTCTCTACAACTGTTTTTAAAATTTTAAGCACTAAAAACTGAATGTTTTTCTTACATGAGGCAGATTTACAGTGGAGTGTATATGAGCAGCATGATGAGCATAACCATGTTCTTACTGATAGTATATGTGAGGGACTTAACTTGGGATGTCTCGGCTGGAGTACTCGTCGTGCTGATCATCGGGGTCCTTGTGGGATGCCTGACAAGTTTCAAAAAAACCTTTCCTTTTTGGACCAGCATTGTGGCATTTCTGCTATACCCTATTTCACTAGTACTCATATATGTCCTCACAACTTACTGTGGCTGGTCCTAAGCTATGCATACTCATCCAATTCAATAAAACCGATGAATACAATTTTATTTCAAGTCTATTTCCGCATAGAAAAGTTCCTCATTCACAATGCAGGTAATGTAGAAAGAAAACACTCAGTGAAAAATTTGGTTCTCTAAGGCTAGACCTGTTTCGGAGGATCAGTAGTGGAAGGTCATCAAACAATGCTAATTTCAGGCACCATAATAACTTGTTTTACAGTTTCAGAGTAAGATCAAGGCTAAGCTCCTCAGCTTGAGCAGCATTGTAGTGTAAACTTAGTCTAGTTTCATCCAAGCTTAGGGACTTTTCAAGTAAGTTAAAGCCAAATATTTGTGACTGGTGACTTTTATCTGGTGAGTCTTCCAGCTTCTTGTCCTTGCACTGCTCCTCTGAGCTGTCGGATTCTATGAAAATAGGATTCAGAGGTAGAGAAGATGCTTTGGTTGGACTTGGAGGTCCTAAAGTCAGGATATTTCTGATAAAAAAATAAGAATGAGCTCAGACACATTTTAAAATTCACAATAAAAAATACATAAGACAGTTGAAGACACAAACAAGATGCTTACCTTAACATACTCCTTTCATCCTCAGCTGTTGATCTACCATTCTCAATGCCTGTCTGGCCTAGCTGTTGGTTGTAGAATGACATTTCCCAGCCGGCCTTCTTCGTCGCATTCTGCACGACACGGAAGGAAATATGTTAAGATAAGCCAGAGGTACCAAGTATATTCTAGAAAAAAGTCTACATTCTTGTACATACCTTATCTTCTTCTGGAGAAATCAGAGGGCATTTGTTATAAAATCTTTGTGATGGACAATGATCGGCGGAAGGGTAACAGTTGTTCATCATCTGCTACCAGAACGCGAGCAATGGTTAGATTTCAGATGATCGAAAACATGAAAGAAAATAAATAAGTTAGTAGGAAAATACATTTGGTTGAAACACTGGATTTGCATTAGGCTTAAATTCTTGAGGGTCACCCATCATCATCATTTGAGTAAAACTCAGCCTTGAATCACTACTTGAATCGACAATATCAGTTTTCATCGCTCCAACCGATCTCCAAGGCTTGACATATACATTACCAGACCCACCAAAGTTTTGAGAATGCTGATAATGAGACTCTGCCAACGGCCGTGGGAACGAAGGCAAAGGAGGCATCATTGCTTGAAGTTGTGCAGGGCGCATTACATGATAATGTGGCTGGTTGTACAAGGGTTTCACATGTTCTTGTTTTTGATCACTCAAAATCTTCTCAAGTTCCGCCACACCGGGACCTCGTTGAGGCACTCTTTGAGCCTTCTTTACCCTCTTGCTGCATCCACACTTGCCACCATAGCTCTTGCAGTTACTACCCATTTTTGAAAACAAAAACTTAGATATTGTAATGATTCATACAAACATATGTGAAAACATATAAATACATTGGATTGCAGAAGATGCAATTTTATGAAGAATGGACTAATAAGGAAAGCCAAATCCATCAGCCAAAACAAGAAACAAAATCTTCTAATTCAAAGATTTTTTGGAAATCAGAAAAGGCAAGAGAATTGTGTACATTAAAACAGGCAGCAATTACACAATCATATTCAGATCTCTTTACTTGGAAAATGAGTAGGACTAGTCCCCCAAATCCCACAAGAATCTAGCAAAAATCACAAATAGATAAATAAATATTCAAATTACAATATATAAATTTTGTTTCAGTTTATAAACAATTAGGGAAATCATTTGTTTTAAGCAATATTAAAAGAAATTATTTATGAGAGATATTTTATCTAAAGACTAGAGATTTGCAAGCTAAGCTACTTAGACTTTTTGAAGTGATCTTGATTTGGGTTGCAAAAAGTAGGAGATCAATGTGATATCCTGACCATATATAAAATATATCTAGCTTAATGATATGTTGCATTGTAATTATATTAATTGCTAGGTAATAATATATATATTCTATGAATTTAGGTCTTATGAATTTATGTGGCAAAGATAATGAGGAAAATAATTGATGGAGTATCCAAAAGAATGCGTTACGAACCATATGAAAAAAATTTATTTTATTACATATATTTATTGCTACGAAGAATTAGTTGAAGAATCTTATTTTTTTAAAATGAAATTTTTATAAATATTAATTATTTAAAGAGGTGATTTTTTGTGGTTAATATTCATTGTTTCAATATTGACAATCCTGAGATTTTTCATTAGATAATAAATAATTATCATGCCAACAGATATTATTTAACTCGAATTATCATGTCAACAGATTTTATTTAAACAAATAGATTTTCTTCAAATCTAATTAAAGTTCATAGATCATAACAATTAATGGCTAATTTTGTGTATTTACAGCTTGAAGTCAAATTACAGAAATGAATTTTACATTTTTGGATCTTGAGTATTAATTTATCAATTCATACATTCGAATCATATTGTTATATGAATTTCCATTGTAGCACAGCACACAAATATAATAAATATTCATACCACTTTGGATAATTACGGATCACTTAAAATCATATTAATTCATACAGAGCATAGATTGCTGTAATTTGATCTCAAATCTTTGTGATCTTAATTACAATCCAAAACACTTATTAACATATTGAATTTTAATTCTCAAATTCAATAAATATATGTTTCATTTCATCCTTTTCAACTGATATAATAATTTTGACTTTGCACATATGCACGAAGAAAATCATCAAAATATATATTACTACTGAATTGTTTAATACATAAATCTTAAACTCATCTGAAAATATGATATCAGATTACCCTAGAAAAATTAAGGAAGTCAAGTGACTCTAAACATCATTTGAGCTATGAGCATCATCAAAATTTTGAACTCTGCCGGATGATCTTTCACCGCTGACAAGCTTTCTAAAAGAGCTTAGCATTGAGCTTGAGCTTGAGCCTGAGCCAGTATGACTCTCTACAGCCACTGATGTACTTCCGGGTTCGACTTGTCTTTGTTCTAACCCTAGCTGATCATCAGACCTTGGCTCAGCTGCAGTTCTACAAATTGGACAAGTTGTGTGCAACCCTAGCCACTTATCAATGCACTCCAAATGAAACAAATGTTTGCAGTTAGGCAATACTCTCACCATGTCCTCCCCACAAAGTGTGCATAAACAAACCGAGCATTCCACAGCCTCATCACAACCATTCATCTTAGTGTGATAAGGAAACTTGGGCAGGGAGGCTATAATATGTGCATCTAGCCCAGTTTTAAGGCTTGAATCTTGGCTGATCTGATCATCCACCGGCACAACTACATCACTACCTAAAGATTGTAATGACACTGATCTTCGATTCCTCATCACCCTCTCTCGACGCATCAACAAGTACTTTGCATACAAATGGAGAAAAATGATCAAGATGGTTGCAGCTAGCAGAGTTATAATCCCAGCCATCATTATCTTGCGGCTCAAGGCAATCGTCTTCTCATAACTCATCCCCATCTCTTTGATCAAAATAGCAGTCTCTCTAACCTGATCACCGGGCTCCAAACGTGCATATGGTTTTTTGTGACATTAAAGTTTAACAAATCTAAACAAGCATTGGCTCTCAAGGCCATTTTCAGGCATCCAAACTTCTTGTTTGGTTGACTATTAAGGTTGTCATTTAGCGCAGTTTAGTTAGCATACTTGCCTAATATTCTAATAATTGAGATTCTTAGAGCAACTTTAACTCCCAACATTGGTCACTAAATTGACTTATAAAAGCAAGAAATTAAGGAGTTCTGACTTTAGACAATATGGGTATTGATTCTAGATAGTTTTTAGTACGTGTTAAAAGGTTGTTGAACTACAAATTGGACACAGGTGACCTAAAATATTTACCACTCATGGGGTTAAGTTTAGCTGCTTTGCTTTTTGTTGAAATTCAGCTTGTTTTAGCGAAAACCGAAAGATGTATTATCTTTGGGAAATCAACTGTTGTCTCGTGAAATTAATACATACCAGAAGCAGAGGAGAGAGGGGAACGCGCCACACGCGCCTGCTTTTAGGGTTTTGGATTTTGGACGCAAATGACGGCCGTTTCGGCTCGGCTGGCGCCTAACGAAGCTCGCACTGAAGGGGAGGGAGCTCTCGAAGATGGGGAAATCGAAAAGGCCGTGGAAGGGAGTGGTGAGCAGCTGGATCCGGTCCCCCCTGTCGAGGAGATTAGGGCAGATTTTGAAGGTAAGGCGAGAAGCTTTTGGCAGCGGAAGAATGAAGAAAATAGGTCGGCTAGCTTGGGGGCAAACACTGTGTTTCACCAAGACCTATATGGCTCTGATGAAATTGAATTCTCGGAAGAGTTGTGGGAAGAGCTGGCTGAGGATTGGTCCTCGACTCTGGTGGGGATGTTTTTTGGTACTCGTCCGTCGATTGGGAAAGTTACGGGGTTTGTCAGATCTCGGTGGGGAGATGCAAATTTTGTATCGGTGGCTCAAGCTGATGTGGGTATTTTCTTCTTCAGATTTCGGTCGGTAGAGGACAGAAATCGTATTATTGATCAAGGGCCTTGGACTTTCGACAATCGCCCCCTTGTTTTACGTCTGTGGTCTCCGGATGAGGTTTATTCTCTGGATAATGTGACGTCTCTGCCGGTTTGGGTGAGATTCCCGCGTCTGGGAGCACATCTAAGGAGGTCTGATGCGCTGAGTATGATTGCTAGTGGGATTGGAAGATCCCTTAGAACTGATGGATTCACAAACGGTAAAGTTAAGCTAATGTATGCCAGAGTGTTAGTTGAAGTTTTTGCTTCTAGAGAACCTATACACACCATCTCCATCAAGGGTCCTCATGGAGTTACTTTTGAGCAAAAGGTGGAGTATGACTGGATTCCGCCTAGATGTTGTCATTGTCAAGTTTTTGGGCATACTGAAAAGAATTGTAAATGGCCGAGGGTTGAGATAGAGGCTGATGATGAAGTTGAGGATAGGAGTCTGTTGGAGCCGAAAGAGTTTGTTGTCCAAGAAAAGGAGACACCCAATGTTCCAAGGGATAAAGGAAAAGTGACTGACCCTGAAGGGTCATATGTTTCAGTGGTGCCAGAAACGCAAGTTGATGAGGATAATGATAAGGACATAGATGAGAATATCGTCTGCAGGGTTAAATGTTGTAGCTCTGAGAGAGGAGGATGAGAGGGAGGAACCTTTTGTTGAGGTAAGAGAAAGGAAGAAAAAGGGGAAGAAAAAGAAAAAGAATCAACAGTTGTCACAAGAGTCGACATGAATATTAAACTTAAGGAGTTTTCCCGTCGTCCTAAGGGAGTAGGAATAGGGACAAAAACCAAATTTTATTGATGATGTCCATCGCGTGTTGGAATGTGAGAGGGATTAATCACCCCTCTAAGAAGGCAGAGGTAAAGTCTCTGATTAATAAGTGTAGTGTTGGTCTTGTTGGGATCTTAGAAGCCAAAATTAAAGCTACTGATGTTGAGAGTGTTTCTAGAGTTTGCTCTCCTAATTCTCAGTGGAAGTCTTTTTGTTTTGATAGAGGTGGAGATAGTAAGGGTAGAATTCTTGTTTTGTGGGACAATGCTTTGCTGGATGTTGATGTTATGTATGCTGAGGATCAGGTGGTGTTTTGTGACATTTTGTGGAGTGGGCTCAGGGTTAAGGTTGGCTTTGTGTATGCCTTTAATAGAAGTTTGGATAGGATTTCCTTATGGGAAAAGATTACCGAGCTTCTTATGAATTGTAACGACCCTTGGATAGTGTGTGGAGACTTTAACTGTTTTTTGAATAGCAGTGAAAAGCTAAATGGTCTACCTGTTAGAGAGTCAGACACTAAAGAGCTAAGGAAATTGGTTGATGATACCGGGTTATTTGACCTCAAAGCTGGGGAACTGGTTCACTTGGTCTAATAGAAAATTAAATGAGGGAAGGATTTGGTGTAAGCTTGATAGAATTTTGGTGAACAGTACTTTTGCTGATGTGTTTCCGACTGCTGTTGGAAGGTTCTTGAACAGTGGTATCTCAGATCACTGTCCAGCTATTGTGGATATTTTACCTACTGCTAGAAAGAAAAGAAGTTTTCGATTTCAGAGCTTTTGGACCCTAACTGACGAATTTTCTAGATCGATTGAGAAATATTGGAAATTAGGGGGCAGGAACTTATTCGAAATTCAGCACAACCTGAAAAACCTTAAGAGGGGGTTAAAGGTGGAAATGAAAGATTTGAATGTTGACATGAATAAAAGAGTTGATAAATGTAGGGAAGAGCTGTATATTGTCCAGGAAATGCTTGGAAATTTGCCTAATGATACATCCCTTATGCGTAAAGAAGAGGAGCAAGTGGCTGAGTTGAGAAAGTTGCTGAGGTATCAATTCATGTTTAATAGTCAAAGAGCTCGTATTAATTGGGCAAAGGAGGGAGATTTGAATACCAGATATTTCCATAGTGTTATTAAAGGACGCAGGAATGCAAATAGAATTGTGGCTGTCCAGTTGGAGGATGGGACTTTGTCTTATGAGGAGAGTGTTATTAAGACTGAGTTTGTCAATTACTTCAAGGCATTGTTCAGTAGCCCAACCTCAATGCTCAGCCATGTGGATGAGTCCCTGTTTAGTGGTAGCAGTAAACTCAACGCTGAGGAGTGTATTGATATTGTCAGAATGGTTTCCTATAATGAAGTGGGATGGCTGTTAAAGCTCTAGGTAGTAATAAAGCTGCTGGCCCTGATGGTTTTAATGGAGAATTCTACAAGGCGGCTTGGAATAAGTGTGGGAGGGACATTTATCAGGGGATAGCTCAGTTCTTTCGAGATGGTATCATGCCTTTTGGGGTTAACTCCACATACCTTGCGCTCATCCCAAAAGTTTCTAATGCTGCGAAGCCAGGGGATTTCAGACCAATAAGCTGTTGTAATGTGTTGTATAAGATTATATCTAACATCCTGACTGAGAGATTAAAAAAGTTCCTGCCTCGGTTGATAGATCAGACTCAATCTGCCTTTATTTCAGGGAGGAATATTGCTGATAATATTTGCCTGGCTCAGGAGCTGATCTCTGGTTATAACAGAAGAAATATCAGTCAAAGGTGTATGATGAAGTTGGATATTAGTAAGGCTTATGACTCCGTTGATTGGAATTTCCTAAGGAAGATTTTGGGCCTTTTTGGATTTCCGGCGTTGTTTTCTAAATGGATCATGGCTTGTGTGACATCGGCCAGATTTTCAGTGCTTATTAATGGTGAAATGGTGGATTATTTTCGAGCTCCGGGATTGAGACGGTGACCCCATGTCCCCGTTTCTGTTTACACTTATTATGGAGGTATTATCAAAAAGGCTGGTCAGATTGTCTGCTGATCACGAGTTCAAGTTTCACCCTAAGTGCAAGAGAACTAAACTAAATCACTTGATGTTCGCTGATGACCTTCTCATTTTTGCTAAGCCTAGTGAGTCTACGTTTCGGTGCATAAAAGTGGCTTTAGATGAATTCTCTGCCTGGTCGGGTCTGAATATCAGCTTTCAAAAGTCGAATATTTACTTTGGAGGGGTTAGCCATGACAGGCAGGATAATATTGCGAGGATATCTGGGCTGTCGGTTGGAAAGATCCCTTTCTCTTATCTTGGTGTGCCTTAGATGTCAAGTGTTTGTCTCTGTCCAGTTACATGCCTATCATTGACAAAATGTTAGGCAAAATTCTTTCTTGGAGTGCAAAGTGTTTATCATATGCTGGGAGGTTGGTGTTAGTGAAACATGTTCTGTCGAGTATTTGCTCGTATTGGATGCGCTCGTTGATCTTCCCAAAGGGTGTTTTGAAGAAAATTAATTCTATTTGTCGGAGTTTTTTATGGTCGGGCAAAGGGGTGAGTAAGCGTAGTTTGGTCAGTTGGCAGGCCGTTTGCTTGAAGAAGGACCAGGGAGGGTTAGGGATTAAAAACTTACTGACTTTTAATAAGTCCTTGAGGTTGAATACCATATGGGATATCTGCAACAAAAAAGATAGTTTATGGGCTAAATGGATGAACAGTAACTACTTCAGAGAGGTCGGGTTGTGGCATGTGGTTGAAAAACCTCATTTTTCCTGGCCATTGAAAGCTATCTTGAGATTAAGGGATGATGCTCTCAAGTGTATCGACATTCGTACGGATGGGTCATATGTGTGGAAGAGGCAAACAGATCAGTTTTCTGCAAAGGGAACCTATGACGTCTTGGCTAGGGGAGGGCCGAAGGTGAGGTGGTCCAAGGCAATTTGGAACCCAATATCTCACCCTAAGCATAGTTTCTGTGCGTGGCTGGCCTGCAAGGGAAGACTCCCTACTAAAGACAGATTGAGGATTATGGGAGATGAGGGGAAGTGTGGGTGGTGCAAAAGAGAGATTGAAACTATAGATCATGTCTTCTTCAGATGTCCCACAATGCAGGTGTTTCATATTTGTTTGGCTAAATTGGGTTTTTCAAACAAGTTCCAAAACTGGAAGGAGTTGATGTCCTGGGCTTTGAGCAGAGGCGGGCAATCAAGGCTGAGAAATTAACCACTTTTTTTACAATCAATGCGGCTGCCTTTGAAGTTTGGAAGAACAGAAATGCTCTTATCTTTAAGGGTAGATGTGAAAGTGAAAGAGCTATTGCTGATAGAGTTTTGAAAATCCTTTGGATGAAGATTGATACACTGAAGTCAAGCTACAAATGGAGGGATACTTATGACCGCCTCAGGAACACTATTTTCTGCTAATTCTTGTTTGTTGTATTGTGGTTGTATCGTTGCCTTGCTGTTGGTGTCTTTGTTTCCTCATAGTTGTTGTCTCGGTTGGTTGGCTTCTGTTGTTGGTCTTGGTTGTTGTTTGATGGGGTCTTGATGGTTGTAGCTGTTGTGTGTGTGTCCTGTTCCATCCTCCTTTTTGAATAAAAATTCACCTATTCAAAAAAAAAAACTGTTGTCTCGTTAATTCATGCAAATAAAAAATATAAAAAAATCATGCAAATTTAATAAAAGGAATAAAACATTAAGATTCAACCGTTAGCCCTTCAATGTCTTGAAAACTTGCACAACTATTAAATTCATAAAATTTGAGACTAAAAGAGCATTGCTACATGAACCGGGTCTCCGTACAATCACGTTAAATATCTAAAAATTAATGGTGTGAATATGTGACAAGTATAAGGATATTTTAATAATTATTTGTGAAATTATCAAAATACCATTGGGCAAGACAAAATTCAAACACAAGATGGGTGGATTTGGTGGATATTTTCGTAATTTTAGTCATTCAACCACATTTCTCTTATTTAAAACACATTTTCCATTAAACACATTTTCATTCACTAGACATAAAAAATGGAGAATACTTTCATTGCAAAGGTTGTACATTTCTCAATCACAAGCAATCATACAGTTTTCAAAAAAAGTCCTATGCACCAACATAATCAAGAGAGTGGCTTTTAGCCCAAACAACAACAAGGTTTGTGAATGTGCATGATGTTTTGTATGAATTGGTTTGTAAAGTTTCGATTACTGCAAAGTTTCGATCTTTAATTGGTTTGTATGAATTTATTGTTATACTCTTATTGATATGGACTTTTCTCTTTTCTTGCTAATTAATGCGTTGAAAAGGAGTCAGCTTCTCATTCCCCATACCAAAATCGATCTGGGTGGTGCCCATTTTTGAAAAAGAGATCATTTTGGGGCGAGGGTAGGTGGTTGAAGTTTGAAGGTGGGACTGTTGCTGCTCAGGTGGATCTTTGGTTGATTTAAGGTTTGGTTGGCATTTATTGAAATGTTCAAAGGTTTGGCCCTAGGTGTCTGTAATACTGAGAGGCAGTTGAGATGAGATTTTGTGTTTATGTTTTTGTCATGTGCTTATATTGGGAGATTGATTCTATTTGTAATCATGATATGGTGTCAATCTGAGTTAGAGGCAGAATTGGGCATTTGAGTGGTTGCCTACTTTTCCAATGTGATTCCATTGTTTAGGCCTTGAGGATTCCTCATATTGTGATTGTATTACCGTGTTGAAGGTTTAAAAAATGTTTGTACATTTGATAGAGAATGAACCAAAGCCTCACTGCGCCTGCTCATTCTGAAACTTATGTTTGTACATTGATTTGCTGACTTGGGCTTTTGAACTGCGTAGGCACAGAAATGAGGTTTTCTGCTTATATGGGTTGTGGTGTTAATTGGTTAAGCAGCTTGAATAGAACGAAGAAAACAAAGTTAGGCGGCAGAAGATGGCCAAAGGTTTGCATTTATCTAAATTTGCAATACATACACAGGTTGTGGAAATGTAGTATAATGTTCCAGTAAAATAACAATGCTTTGCCTATAGACATGATTGTATGGCTTATGGGAACATATTGTGGTTAGCTAGGATGAAAATAACTAGTGCACTCTACTCGTCAATAAGATAGTTTCCTGCTCATTGTTTAGTTTCACAAGGCTCGTCTTGCATCCTTTGAGACCCACTGCTTTGCTGTCTTTTATTCTGCAAAATAATCCTCATATTTATATCTTTGGTCAATCTTGAATCAGTGGTCTTCAAAAAAAGCCAAGTCGAATGGTATTGTGGAGATATCCAGCACCAGCAGTAAGAAATCATCCACCGTTTTCGATGATGCCACTTACGATGACAATGGAAATTGCTGGGTTCATGGCCATCGAATTGAAGACGTGGCAGCCACTAAGATTCAGACATCATTTAGAGCATTCCGGGTAATGTTATGCCTGAGGCGTTGTGATAACTGAACTATTCATGACATCTGACATAATTTCACTTTTGAGGTTGGCTAAGCCTTTTCTGTTCATGTCCAGGCAAGAAAGATCATGCAGGAACAAAGAGGAATAGTCAGACTTCAGAATATATTGGCACAGTGTAATTCAATGAAAATGCAAACTGTGAGCGCATTGAACTATTTTCATAGATATAGTGAAATACAGGATCGGATCAAATCCCGCCGTCTTTGTATGGTTGTAGAAAGCCAACTTCGACAGAAGAAAATTGAAAATCAGTTAAAAGTTGATGCAAAGCTTCAAGAAGTTAAGGTTAGTTTTTTATAGTATGATGACTGCAGTCCAGTTTGTGCAGCTTTTTGTATTTATGAAACTTCTCTAATTGTAAGGATCTTGATTTTTACAGACCCAATGGAGCTGCACTCCTAAATCAATGGATGAGCTAAAAGCCAAAATTCATACAAGGGAAGAAGCAGCCGCCAAAAGGGAAAGAGCTATGTCATATGCTTTCAATCACCAGGTAAGTCCTTATATCATCAGATTTTGATTGATCATATTTTCTGCGCAAAATTATGAAATTCCTAAACTAAACTTCTTGTAACAGTGGAGGGCTAATGCGAGTGTAAAACAACTAACGGGTGATCCTGAACTTGGAAAAGCTGAATGGGGTTGGAGCTGGATGGAGCGCTGGATAGCTGCTAGGCCATGGGAAAGTCCTGCCATCGGCACATTGGAAACCGAACCTACTTCTCCTACATTCACTATTAAAATAACCAAAAACAAAGTTTCAAAAACACCCATTAAGTTATCATCTCCTAAAGCCACCAGTAGCAAAGGTTCCATGCCAAAAAGGGTACTCTCCAGTGGCAAGAGGTTAGTAAAGTCTCAGAGGAAGCTGTCATCCCCTACCTTAAACAAGACAGCTGCGAAGAAGAATATTAGAGTTGAAACTGAAACCACCAAGTCCATGAAAATTCAGGAACCAGAGACACTCACAAGTAACTAAGGTCTGATATTTGTTTCTTCTTTGTTTTCACATTGCAACAGCAATCACAGCTTACATACATACATGTTGTCTACACAGCAGAAAAAGACCTGATACTTCCATACCATTCATTATACATTTTCAGATAAAAAGATTGTGAATTCGATTGTTCCTATGCCACTGGCTGTACTTCTTTACATGAAAAGTGCATTCAAATTTTTTTCAAAGAAAATCTCAAGTTATTCACATCTGCAAACAAAACTGCATATATTAACTTGATTGAAAATTTCCAAGATCGACTGTAAAATATCACATGTCGAAATGATTAGCTAAACCTATGTAACTCTTGCACAAAACTAAGAAACAAGACTTTTAGTACAGAAGAGCTTGGCTGACTATTTGCCAAAGGCTTCTCAAAATTCCAAGTTTTCCAACTCTGCCTTGAGTTAAATTTTAGTGCATCAGCTTCAATGAGATCTCATGAGAGTTTGCGCTTTTTGCTCTGTGCTGATGTGTGTGGTGAGTATGCTTGTAAAGGAGCGGCCTTTTCCAGCACTGATGTCAAGGCATGGTGGATAGCTGCTTGAATGTCTGACTTGATGGATTTTCCATCTCTGGTTACGGATAATACAAATTCGTTCTTAACTCGTCCCCCAAGCATTGACATTTCCGCCTGTTCTGTATGCAACTTAAGGCCATTCAGAGCCTGTTTTAGATCAGATAAAAGCTCTGGCCTATAGCTGCAACATATAGAGGCTTTAAACTGAAAAATTCCCTCTTTGACTCGATCCTGAAGTGGCTGGACTCGCACTTCATCACAATCTAAAGGTATAATTAGGCCAGCAGCTGCTTTTATTGCTTGTTTCTTTAGTTGCCTCACTTGGGTTATGACCTCGGCTAGTATGGCAGCTTTGTCCATCTGCAAGTGTAAAATTAATTATAAGTTTAATCTCAAATATTATATATTCACAAAGCAAAGAATTAACAATGTTTCTCAACTCATTTTGTCGATAAGTCAACCAGGCATATTTTATGATGGACAATAGTCAGAAACTTCTAGTATCAGCCAGATTGACAGAAGTCATATTTTAAAACAGGTATATGATGTTCCTTCAGATGCAGACATTTTCAGGTAACTAATTTTATCTGCTACAGAAAGTCAACTCAACTACAGATTTAGCCGTGAATCTTAAACTACTGATATTGCAGCTGGTATTGAATATGATTCAACTGCAAACGGAGAATCCATTAGTTCTGTTAACCAATCTGATCAATGTTATATTTTGATTTACAAAACTACTATCCAAATTCCAACTGATATTTCATTTTTCACTAACCGAAAGAAACCAGACAACAATTTTGCAGCAAGTCAAATATCCCATGATAATCCTGCAATTAATTCAAGAACATGAAGATCCAATTTTGACTGGGAAAGAAATGCAGACCTTATCAGTAGTGGAGGGCACCAGCCCCCTAAGTGTGGCGAGATGAGCATTAATCCGCTCCCTCCGCCTCCTCTCTGCGTCACTATGGCTCTTCAAAGCCTCAACACTTTTCACCGAAGAACCCCTCTTCTTCCCACTCCCACCAACAACTTCAGCATAATCCTTCACAAGCTCCCTCCTTTCACAATCAAACACAAAAGCCCCCTTTGATGATGCTGCTGCTGCTTGTCCACCACAGTAACCCTGCACCAAAAACTGGTCAAACCCCAAACCCGATCCACAAGTAATCTGAAACTCCATTAATTCAGTTTATCAATTTAACTGCGTTTCAATTTACAGTTGCTATCTACTGTCTGATCAGCAAATCCAGTAAGCTGAGCTCCAGTTTACAAAGATGATGATTTTGTAAAAAATCGAAGCCGAAAGGGTATAAAAAATGTGCGAATTACAACAAAGATCGAAGCTTAGGCTAAAAGAAGACGACCCAGATGATCAAAATCAAAGATTGAATATTCAAATTCGAGAAAAACTCAATGCGGAACTCCGCGTAAACTTGTCTATTTATACAACCCTAATCCATTGACTTCACCAACCAATCAGACGCCGTTTGCACGAATACTAAACACCTTGCTGCGTCTTGTTTCCACATATGAATGCCAGATTTGTGATTATTGTAACACCCACTTGGCAAATTAACGTCATGCATTACATCAGATTTATTGTTTATGTAGTTTAAGTAATGCAATTTGGGTTAGTGTTGTCATCATTAGAACATTAATTTAGGTTTTTGTGAGGGTTGAAAATGGTGTGATGTATACGGATTGATTGCTTTATGCGGAAAACAACACCGGATTGGAGCAAAGATGTGATTTTTCTAAGTGGGTTTGGTGAGAAAGGTTGATCTAAGGGCATCTGCACCGGTTGGAGATCGATCTCAATTTGAGAACGATCTATCTCAATTTGAGATCGTTCTCGTCAGTTTCAAATGCACCGGTTGAGAGGAATATCCGAAGGAGGTAGAACGTGCTCGAGGACGATCTCCCCTAGATCGTCGTTGAGAACGTCCTCAAACCCTGACTCAGACTCATCCTCGCTTCAATCATCCGCGCTGCTTCATCCTCGCTTCAATCATCCGCGCTGCTTCATCCTCGATTAAGGGTAGGTCGCGTTAATTTGTTGTTTTGTTTTATTTTTATCTTTAATTACACTTAATTAAAATAAAAAAGTGAAAATTTAAAATTTAAATTCAGAATAAAGCTTGAACCTTTAGAAATAAAAAGACAATACAAACAAAAAATAATTTATAATAATATAAATTATTAAAAAATGTGAATAGTAATAGAAATATCTCATCGAGATAGTGATGGGTGCATAAACTATGCAGATTGCTATTACTGTTTGATGAATAGTAATAGGAATTCCTTATTGAGAAATTCCTCTAGGAGATAGAACTTCCTCGACGGGTGCGGATGCCCCTAAGTGACATCAACAAGGATGATCGTTTGGAGGACTAACTCAATGTTGTTTTGAAGGGCTCAAGGGACCAAATGGTTTAATATTGAATTTTGTTACCCATGCTTAATCTTTCATTGTTATGTAAAGATCATTCTTTTTCTAATAACATGTTACATGTTACATCTTACAGTGTCCCTCTTTACGCCTGAACCATTGATTATGTTTTTCAATTTTTAGTGGATCAAAGTTAGTGCTAAGTAACAAAATTTGAGATCAAATTTGACAAGAAACTATGGATGGAGAGTGATTATTATGTTCCTATGTTCATGGTACAGGGACTGCTAAAATGGGAAATTTCAGAAGCAGTTCTTGGAGAGTGGAGGATGAGGAGGTGGTCAATGCAGTTTTTCCACCACAAAGGTGATCATTCCAAATTTAAGCAGTTTTCTCAAACTTCATATGACCACAGATCAAACTCACCTCCAAAAATAGGTACTAAGCAATCCCAATGGCAATATAAAATCATTGTCCAAGACCACATCTATCTGTTCATACATTGAAAAATTGAAGTACATAAGATAAGAGCAATGGAAAAGCGAGCTATTTTTCTTATTATATCAGCTGTCTGCTTCTTGTCCCTGGTTGGGACTGTAGTTGGGGATCAACATTTTTTTGTCGAGGGGCAGGTCTATTGTGATACCTGCCGTGCACAGTTTGTCACCAGAGTCAGTCACAATGTGCCAGGTGAGTTACACGCGATGCACTTTAAACCAAGAGCAATTTGATGACAGATTTCTTTTTCAGATACCCTTTCGCTCCATTTAGTAACCCGAAAATGCAAGACACAAACTTCGAATCCTAAAAAACTCAGCATTGTTAAGATAAATTTGTATAACATGTCTGATGGCCATATTGTGCTTGCAGATGCCAAAGTGCGCTTGGACTGCAAGAACCGCACAACAAACCAGTTGACCTTCAGCAAGGATGCTACAACAGATGCGGCAGGAACGTATAGAATTCCAGTAGATGGAGACCATGAAGATGACATATGCGAGATTATTTTAGTGAAAAGCAGTGATCCTGAATGCTCAGAGATCAGTCAGGGCAGCCATCACAAAAGAGCTGCCAGAATCAGCTTGACATCTAACAATGGAATCATCACACCTACGCGCCTTGCTAACCCACTTGGATTCATGAGGAAGCAGCCACTTCCAGAGTGTGGCGAAGTGTTTAAGGAACTGGGTATCCTGCCTGAAGACTTGTTTGATTAAATAAAATTTAAATCACTTATAAGAAGAGAGGCAAATAGATAGTTTCAAGTTCATCCAGACTGATGCATCTCTTCCTTTTTCTTCTTATCATTTCTCTCATTTTCCAATAAGCAAATGCTGCTGTTCTGATATGATGATCATAGCTGTTTTTCTGCACTTATAGTTATAGATACCTTTGCCTAAATGAAAACTGTGAATTTTCGAGACATTCTTGAGAGTTGAGACACTATATCCTTCATTCTTTCACTTGTGTCTTCAGAACACATACATTTAAAAGGCTAGGGTAACAAACCAAGGCATGGATAGTATCAAAATCATAAGAACACACAGAAACTGACAAATTGTTGAAGATACTAGAAAGTTCAAGACCTGAATTTTGAATGAAAGGGAAGGCCTTTCATCCAACACAACTGGACCGTATGTTCCAGGCCACCCCGTACCTTTTGAACTCTTTCAACTTCCCAGTTCCCAATTCAATTTTCTCATCCCCAAACTCATCCCAAACACTCAAAAGATCGAATCTTTACTTCAAAGATCCAATCTTAATGTCCAAGTTCAAAGCTTTGGGTCAAAATCTGAAATGTGGTTATTGTTTGAAGGCCCAAATAGAAATCTGAGCCCGGCTCGTACTACCCCGTGGCCAAGGATTCATGAAATCAGACCCGAGGCTTAAAGTTGGAAAATGGCGAGTTTTGGATCCTGATGTGTTATGGGTTTGTGAATGATAGTTGGAGTTGGGATGATTGTGAATGTGAAGGAATTGGAGACTAATTACTAATTACTACGCGTAGCTAGATGGGTCTGTGTTTGGCTAGGTTTAGAGTCAAGGTTCATCTTGATTTGGTGAATGGAAAATGAGTTTGCAGGAAGATAGCTGAAGAAGGTATGCTTAGAGTTTTCAAATATGTTTCTTATGTTTTTGTTGTTCTTATTGTTTTGTCACTTTACATTATTGTTGTGAACTTGTGATATATGGACTTGGAATGGCCTGTACTTGGGGGATGATTTGGCCATTTTTAACACATTGATGATGTATAAAATGCCTTGGAGATGTCGGCATGATGAATGCTTTTGTTAGGCTTTTTTCATGGGACAGGCTTTTTGTGATATATATGCGTTCTGCTGTGTCAATATGTGCCTTGTGCTTGTTGGAGTTGGAACCTTATACCCAAGGCAAAGATCTATCTTTTTGTACTTTTTGAGTGGGAAGTTGTTCCTTCTAATGGTTTAACATGGTCCTAGAATAAGAAGTTTGTTCCAATTCAATCTAGATATTTCTAGAGACTACGGATTCTTGCATTAGAAACTATTGTTTAGCATTTTTGTAAATGTATTCTACTCCCTCCGTCCCATTTTGAGTGTCCCATTTGGGAACTTTCACGGTTTTTAAGAAAATTGAAAAATGTGAGATAAAAAGTAAGAAAGAGAATGAGTGGGATAAAAAGTATGAAAGAGAGTGTAAATGTATAGGTAAAAAAGTTTCTATTTTAGGAAATGGGAAGATCATTTTGGGACATCCAAAAAGGAAATGGGACACTCATAATGGGACGGAGGGAGTATTTACTAGTGCAGAATCTTAACTTGGTTAGTTATCAAAATGAAAGATAATTATAATCTCTATTGTCAGGCATGAAAACAAAGAAGATGGAGCAAAATCCAATGCAGGTGGCCCCGGCCCCCGAGGCTGAGAATGACACCCTGACTTCTGAGTGCTTGGTGAAGTTTCAGAACCAGGAAAAATGGTACTCCCTCTGTCCCATTTCCTTTTTGGATGTCCCAAAATGATCTTCTCATTTCCTAAAATAGAAACTTTTTTACCTATACATTTACACTCTCTTTCATACTTTTAATCCCACTCATTCTCTTTCTTACTTTTTATCTCACATTTTTCAATTTTCTTAAAAACCGTGAAAGTTCTCAAATGAGTCACTCAAAATGGGACTGAGGGAGTATGTTTTTAATAGTTTTTGAGTTAGAAAAGTCTTGATGTTGTGACACAGCTAGTTTCGTCTACCTTTAGATAATCTAAATAGTCTTTAAGAAAATGATATGAGGGTTTCTGATATTTTCATGGCGCAATATGAGCTTCTGATCATATTGAAATTCAAACATACGTAAAATTTGTCACTTAGAAAAACATTCAACCCCCAAGTATGGGGATTGGGGAGTACAAATCGAGCTCGCTGTCCTAGGTTTTCTAATTATATTTTACCAAAAAAGGAACTTACATATGCACCATATGAACATACTGGTTCTATATAAATAAAAACTCCAAGAAATTATTGAAGAATAAAAACTAGCCAACTCTATTTAACAGAGTTGACCTTCTGAGCCACTTCTACGCCTCTTGGCTGGGAAGACATGTCCACCCTGTGACCCAACACGCCAATCCATTCCCATACCCAAATGGTTATCAAAGTGAACCTCAGATATATTTTCAAAACTACAATTCTCAGAAAATCCAGCCACCTCCTGGCACGGTGGCTTAGCCTTACGCCTCCCTGCTCCAACTGGCACATTCCTTAAGGCTCCGCCGGCTGTCCAGTACCTCTGACAGCCTCTGCAGAAATGTCTTGGTTGATTAACATTATAATTATTAAAATAACAAAATTTTGTCTCCATGCACTTGCATCTTGGGCAAGGTATGATCTTCTCAGGAATCTTCTCATCATTAGGCTGAACTGGATTGTTAAGACCACCATCTTGTTGTCTTTCTTCCTTCACTTCCTTGATTCCCTGCACCCCAATCAGTTTTCCGAAAAGCTTGATCCTGGGCTGCTCCTGACTACTATGAACCTCAGCCATCCCCCTCAAACAGATCAAATCAAAATTTAATTAGAAAGATAGATAGGTAAGAAAGAAAGAATGCGATCATAGATGGAGAGCTGTATATGACCGAGCATATATTTATACTCATGTATATAAAAATAAAGATTCAAGACTAAAAGGAAAAGGGTTATACTTTAAATGTAAAGTGCACGGCGAAAAATGAGGCCTTTAAAAGGGACTCTTTTTATATATAAAAATGTTCTTATGAGTGCAGCCAGTAAACCAGGTTTATTTACTTAAGCAAAGGAGAACATCTTGGTATTAGCTTTATGCTTGTTTTTAGCCACGTCATTTCTACATGTAACGCATTATGCTATTACAAAAGAAAAGTCTTTAGGTTTTTTTTAAAGACCAATTAGGTAGCTTCCAACTTAATAAAGTCCGCAAGTATGAAAAAGCATCAAAAGCTACATACATTATTATCTTTTAAAAATGGTACCTCTTCGGCAGTATTTGTCTTGTGATTCTAAGGTTCACCCCTCAGTATAAGTTTTATGCGTTCGGATTCAGAGGTACATTACTGGAGAGATGAGGCCTAACTTTGCCTGCTTAGTGGTTAGTAATGCACTGGTTGCAAATGTGATATGGATTTTAAAATACTTGGTGATTGTTTGATAAAGAGTAAGCATTGAATTGAGTACCATGTAGAACTCTTAAGTTATTGATCGTCTTTTAAAGAGTGCGTTGATACTTGATCCTAAAGATGTATGTATATTATTTCAATGCTTTTCCTTTTCGATATAAAGTCATCTTTTTCCTGGATTAAGTAGAGAAAGTAACATTTTTTTCTTCCATGATGCTTTTTAGTCCCTTTAAATGCAAGTTTGAATTTGATGATACTTTACAAAAGATATGAGGCACTAAGTTGTTTATTTATTTTGTGATATGGTGCCCCTAATTGAGAGCAGATTCCTGCTGGGGAAACCTGACAATACCCACTATTTGCAATGTATCTATAATCATTTTGAATATGTTATGACTGGTTTCGAAGTCTTTCATTTATTCAAGATTTTTCATAGTGCAGAAATTAGATCTGAAAATCAAGCTGAGAACTTTGTGAGCTGCGCAACTACAAGAGACAGGCTAAGTACAGGTAAGACTCTGATTGAGCTTAGGAGTATTATTTGTAAAATTTGTGATATGTATTACATTTACTTCTGTGTAACCCAACCCATTGTTTAAGTTTAAAGGTTAGATCTTCGTAGCTGGCTCTCAGTATATGTGATTACAGTGTGCTTTCATGGCAGATACGATTAAATGGATCAAAGTAACCCAAAAGAACCATCGTTGTGATAAAGAAAGAAAGTAATGTTGAGGATTGAAAAAGTTAATTAACATGTCTCTTTAAATACTTGCTTTATATTTAGTTATGCAGATAATAAAGTCTCTTTTTAATTTCTTATCACAAGTACTTGCATCTAAACAAATTCAAACAAACATGTGATTCACTTACAAACAATTTAACGGCTCCAAATGAGAAGTGCTAAGGTTATACTGTTTATCGATGATCTCAGTTCATGAATTAATACATCCTTGCGCATTTTCCAATCATTGTATCTTTAAGCTTGAAATTGAACGCATTCTATTGTACAGGGTGTGTTGAACTTTTGCCGGGTCGATGCAGACAAACTACACTTTCAGCTTAATGGAGGACTTGTCAGTGTTGCTTGCAGAATGATCAGTGCCTGGAGAATCATAAGGATAAGTGACCTACATGGAAAGTGGTTTTATGGAGGACTTTTGTGTAGAAAAAAGTAGTCCAATTATGCACAAGATCAATGTAAACAATGACTTGCAGTCTAACAATTACAGTGTGCTGAGACTGGCTACAACTGTTGCTATTTTTTCTTATAAACTAGAGGTTCATACATTGCGACGGGCTTTAAATGGGCCATGGTAATACAATGCTCGATGGCATTTTGACGGGCCAAAGAGTGGGCAAAAATTATATAATTATTTTGGGCTTCGTGAGTTCATCTAATCCAGAAAAAATATCAATGAGATTGAAATTATTATTTTTATTGGATTATAAGAATTAATTATTATTTATAATTAAAAGGATTAAGAGAGGCGTTTATAATGTCGAAAGACCTTAAGATATTATTATAACCGTTGATTTTCAATTATCCAACCGTTGAAATTGATAACCGTCCGTATATTTTACATACTCAACTATCGATTTAAATTAAAAGTCAATTTAATCACAACCGTTAGATCAATCAAATCAATGATTAAGTTAATGTCTACCTGTTTTACAAAACTTACAGGTCCACCTCAATACTAACTCGATTTATAGTAACTTATACAAATTTGAACCATAACTCATAATTTTGAAGGTATTTTGATAAATACATCAAAATACACTCAAAAAGATAAATTTGAACACCAAAAAAACGGGTAAAAAGACAAATCGAAATTCTTTACCGATTGAACGTCGATTTCCCTAACAAAGCTCATATCTGATATTCTAGAATAAAGTGCTCATTACTAAGTCACGGAAGTTTCTGTGCAAGTTTGCCAAGAGTACACGCCGACATTGTATTTGCCAATTGACCTAGCCTTGCGAATCACTCTAAAACATGATTAAGTGTAATGAAAAAGATTGATCTAACATAAGATTCGTGTTCTTAATTAGGAGTTTCCAGCTGGTTTGAATTAATTTGTCCTGAGCTAAGTTGGCCATATAAGATAATTAATAAATTAGTAATGCTCTTAATCTTTGTTATGATGTTGATCTTTGTATATAGATAGTGGGCAATCAAAGATCTTGTTCTCATTGTAGGACACACTGATAATTACACAGTTTTGAAAATTAATAGTGATATTCTGAATCAAATAAAACTGATTTAACCAATGCTGATTTCTTATATAACTAGTGCCAGTATATATAAATGATGGCAATTGGCAAGTGCAAAAGTAATTTTTATGGGCTGTTCTTGATTCTAGCTGCTACCACAATAAGGAGAATTGGGTATCGAAAAGCAGACACATCATGTCATAGAGACATGTCTGATCATATATATAAACTTGCAAAACTTTGATTCATATCCAAACTTCGCTTGTCAATAATGTCTTCTTCTTTTTTGTTTGTTGTTGAAATTCCAGCTTCTCTTTCAAGCAGATCTTCATGTCTCTCCCTTTATCATTCTAGAGCATGCATGAAGTAACGCACTAAATATAATTATTGAGTATCAATGAATCTCCCTGTAGCAATTATGACATTAATTATTAGAAATATGAACATCTGGTACTCAAAACCCTAGCACTCATTCATGATTTTTTGAAAAATCACCTCATTAGTGATAATGACATAAGTATCAACTATAAAATGAAAATCTTAGCACTGGCAAGACTCATCTAAAATACTACCTTTTCCTAATACTTTTCATTAGTGTAGGGTTGGACAATTTGTTCTTTAGTATTAACCCTAATACTGTATGATTTTCTCTGATCTAACTTTATTTCAAGGGATTAGGGTTTTGTAATTAAGGGTTTTGGTGAAGGTATATATTCTGAACTTTTGACCAAATTCAAAAAATAGTATCGACTTCCTAGAATCTTGTTTTTCTGAAAAAATTAATTGCTACTTTGGTGCTATCAATTATTATAAGTAATTCCACACAACATTTTGCAATTATGATCATGATGCCAGTAGAGAATGATTATGATTTAGCATCCAATGACAGCTGAAAACCTGAATCCGTCAACCTACGACCCAACCAAGTAGACAGAGTAACATGTTTTGAGTAATAATGTTGGACGTAAATATGACATTATTAATACTTATTAAGTGTAAAATGTTAATCGAAAGGGCAGGTTCAAAGAAAAGCAACATCACTATGTTTAGAAGGGTCCCATAAAATGTCACTTCACTTGGAAAATAGGGTCTTCATCATGGAGATGTGATCCTCAATTCTTTCCATTAGCACACAGGATTGACAATATTTGTTGCGAGCAACAGGTTATACATACATCTTTCCAAGCATCCTGATCGTAACATTCTCTCATTCTTCTGTAATCACATCTAGGGTTTTAGTTGTGCTTGTACTGATGAGCACCACAAGCACAGCAATAGCTATGGCCAACAGCAGCCATGATTATCACTACAATCATGGTAGTCATAACACAGTCACTGCCACTGGCGGTTCATCTCGGCAAGATCAAGTCACTCCTCATGTCGCTCCGCTTAGCCGATATGAGTCTCAGAAAAGGCGTGATTGGAACACTTTTGGACAGTATTTGAAGAATCAGCGCCCTCCTATACCCTTATCACACTGTAGTTATACCCATGTATTGGAGTTCATGCGCTACCTTGATCAGTTTGGGAAGACTAAGGTGCATCTCAATGGTTGTGTCTTCTTTGGGCAGCCTGATCCTCCCGCTCCATGCACCTGTCCGCTGAGGCAAGCTTGGGGGAGTCTGGATGCATTGGTTGGGAGGCTTAGGGCTGCTTATGAGGAACATGGAGGATCACAAGAGAGCAATCCATTTGGGAACGGTGCAATTAGGGTTTACTTGAGGGAGGTGAGGGATTGCCAAGCAAAAGCTAGAGGGATTCCTTTAAAAAAGAAGAAGAGGAAGATAGTTCATCATATGATCAAGCAGAGTACCTCTACTGTGAATGATGCACAAGACAACAAATCCCTGCAGATGGAACATCAGCAAATTACTGAATGATGAAATGGTAATTATCCATCTACCCATTGTTTTTAATTAGTTGTTCCTATTGAAATTATCACATTCTGTATAAAATGCAAATAGCAGATTCAACATAACCCTTGCTGAATATTGACATACTGATATAATTAGTACTACAGTAATACCTAGCAGAACCTAGTTTAATTTTTCTGATTAATTAACATACTAAACAATTTGCATTTTCAGTTTTCTAGATCGAGCTCTGCATTACACTGTAAAGATTTTGATTAACTGGTGTTTTGTGACGTGTGGTAGCTATTAGCATATATCAGGAAATTTAGTATCATATCCCAACCTAAATCATAGAGATGTATTGGAGTAGCACCTTTTAGTGGTTTATCTCTTTTGGGATTTTGCAGGATTTGCTGCTCCCCATTATGGCTATGACATGCATAATCATCTTTAATTTAGTCTACCATTCTGATAATCTTATGCAAGTAGGCTAAAAAATTCTTCCAATTTATGTGCCTAAGTTTGTAGAATCGAGTATGTGCCTCTAGGGTTTTCCGTGAATTTCATATATAGGACTTTCTGCTAGGATCTTGTAAACTGAAAGGTATCCACTTGAGGGGTGATGCGCTTAATGTTAAATCCAGTCTTTTATGCATATCTATGTTTCAGCAAGAGGATGAGAAAAATCATGGGTAGATCTGGTTTTCCAAGAAGTACATATTTATGGCTTAATGATTAACGAAGCACTGATGCATATATACACATTTTAACTCACATCCAGGTGTTGAATAATTGCATATCTCATTTGCATAGTAAGATGAAAAATATCAATAAGGTCATTTCCTCTTTAAGATGATACTTACTGTGTACAGCGTGATGAATATGATTTGCAGAAATGCATGGGGATGATAGCTGGAGAGTTCTGCCATGCATGGATGCATATTAAAATAAAGGCTAAAGCTTCACCAGATCTCTCCAGACATGTATACATATAGATTATGTTTATCAATTTCTATGTCGCCTGTAAAGACTGGGCAACATATCTTATTCCAATTTCCAATATTTATATATAACAGCAGGTAGTACATATTTCTGGTATTGGCTAGCTGCATATCTACATATCTACATACTTACATTTATAAGATATGAATGATTCCTTGATCGATCTAGCGTAAACATGTCACATTTGGAACGTTTTTAAGTAAACTTTTATAGTATATTTTTCTTGAATTGCACTCCTTAATGGGCCATTAGTTGGAGCTCTTGCATGCACTTGACAGACTATTGTCTTTGTGTGCTCAATCTGAAAATCTAACCCTAAGAAAAAACCCTGAATCGGTTGTTATTTCCTTCATCCTCAGAAGCCCATATTAACCCGCTACTAGCCCATTCCTATTAAAAGTCGTTGACTCTTTGCTCATGGTTTGGTCAGCTAGAGATACCACCAAAGTCAAAAATAAAAACATGACATGGTGTTGTTAGGCATAGATGTAACCCCTCAAGGGACATTAAACTACCAAGCCATGTTATTTCACTTAACCAGTTTCACATCACACTTTTAAACTTTATGTTCAAAACTGGCATAGTCAACCAATTTCCAACACTTGTTTTCCTTTCATCTACTAGTATCTTAGTTGTCCAAAAATAGTCAATTGGAAATTAGTTTTTGAATTATTTGACTGAAACAAGATGTCTTAGGTAGAGTCATATTATAAAGAATATTAACTTTATTTAAAATGATATTAATTTATTTACCATGAACTAATGTGAGGCAGTCATACATCTTCTCATCCATTCATTTTATTAATTTAACGGACGAAATCAAGGACAGATCTGAAGGGGCTGACGGGGTGGCTTGCCCCCTAATCACTAGAAACTTGAAATTGAATGTATAGTTTTCATTACAAAGACAGTTAAAACTTGCAATCGAGAGTTAAAACCACTTTCTTCAACCGCTCTCGTGTTTTATCTATACTAGTCTCTTAGTTTAATTAAGGTTAATGATTGCTTATATCTCATGTCTCTCAAAATTCTGTCTCACAATATTCCATATTTCCAATCATAGTTAAAAAAATAATTTAATTGTGAATTTTGTAATAAAAATTCATCCGTCAAAACTTTATGCGAGACAATAAACAACAACTATCTCGAAATTGAGATTGCCGAAAACTACAATGCAATCCAATTCTTTCTACTCCCATTTTTGTTCTTTGGTAGGTGGAGGTAGCTTAATGCGATCTAACCAAATCCTTTCCCTTTTCCCAAATAAATATATTCAATGCCCACCACCATTAGATCTAATCACAGCGTAATAGAATCAGCACAACCAGTAAAAAACAATCCACGAAGTCTAAAGTCTAAACAATATTTGAACAGATGTAAACACTCGATCCTAATCAGTTGTCAAGAATTGAAATTTGTGACAACAAAAGGTTTAGGCTTTATGCACAGAAATCAAAGGCCAAAACTTTCTACCAAAATTGACATGGAAATTTGTGAATACCCAATTTGGGAATGTTGATTGTTGATAAACTATAGCAGAGTGAATCAAATCAAAGATGGAATTTTTAATCCAATTTCTTGACCTAATCAGTCAAAAAAGCCTCCAGCGAGTGGCCACACTCGCCTACAGATTGAAGATGCGTCGCCGTATTCATGGGGTCAAGAGAGAGAGCGATAAAGGTTCAATCTTTAAGAAGAAGCAGAAGAAGACGACCAGCCCACTCTCTCATCTCGTTTATTTCATCACTCTGTCTGTCTCTTTTTGTCCACACTCAATCCCTTCCTCAAGTGGCGCCACTGATTTCAGGGTATTGCTTCATTCCAAGTTCCACAGTCTACACGGTGTTTTTGTTCAAACCACAGTCAAAAGGTGTTACCTTTTAACCCCCATTTATGTCTTTGAGCGCATTGTGTTTCAAACTTCAAAACCCACTTCCCTTTCCCCTTGGTTTTGTGATTTCTTGGTAATTTGAATTTTGGGTATTTTTGGAATTGAGATTAGTGTATAAATCTTGAGGATTGACAATGAATGCTAAAGATTTTCTACTCCCTTATTGAGAATCATTTGTTGCTTGTAAGGGTCTGATTTTGTGCCTTATTAAGCTTCAAAAAGATCATTTCTTTGTTGGGCTATTAAGGTATCATAGGTTTGTTGCTAGAATTGATTTTTGATGTTCATTGATGTGTTGTTTCATGCAATTGTTTGGTTTTTGCTGATATTTATCTTTTGTTTCCAGTGTTGATAGGCTGTGTTCGGATTTCTTTGCAGTAGAGTTTTTGTTGAACTGCAATGGATAAAAGACAGCTTGATTTGAATAAGCCGCTACTTTCTGTTAGAAGAATTCCAAAATTGGGGTATAGGAGCGCCATGTCTGGTGAGATTGTTCAAAGATCTCATGTTGAAAGGCACCATGTGCCTCCACCTAGTCTTAGCTCAGATTCATGTAATATGGAGCAGGTGACGAAACCAGCTGCTGTGCCTTTTGTTTGGGAGCATATTCCTGGTAGAGCCAAAAGCAAAAGTGGACCGCTCTACTTCGATCGAGATGACCAGCAACAATTGCCTTCCTTTAGTCCAAGGTTCCCGCCTGGAAGAGTGAAGGAAAGAGTAACAATGCAAGGTCAAAAAGAGAAATTTGATGAAATGTATGTGCAAAAACCTCAGACACGAGCTCCGTCTCCTATCATTAGAGCTAGAACTATGTTTGAAAGATCGGATGTGATTGAGTATGAGAAGGAAAGAAGCCTTCTTTCAGATAACGATGAAAGTGACGAGTTTGCGGATGCTTTGGACACGCTGTTGCCAGAAGAAACATTTTCAGTGAATTGCAGTGTCAGTGAATTGAGTGGAGATGAGGGTTCGAATGATACTTCTTCAAATAACTTCTCCATTGATAGGAAAACTCATGATTTCCTAATGAGCCGCTTCTTGCCTGCTGCAAAGGCGATGACCTTGGAGACTCCACAATATGCTGTTAAGAAGCAACTGGCCCCAGTTGAGGAGCCTAAACTGACCAAGAGGCTTTCAAATGTGGAAAGGAAGCCACTGCCACTATTACAGCATTACGAGTCCCAAATAACGCCTCCTGCTGGCCATGAACTGGGTGCTAGTCAGACCGAGTCTGATGATGAGAGCTGCGACACTGCCAGCCAAGTATCAGTCAAAGCATGCGGATTTCTTCCAAGATTTTGCTTGAAAAACTCGTTGGCAATCATCAACCAAATGACGGATGTAAAAAGCAGGAGTCAGAGCCCAAGGGTTACTCGCATTGAGAGCCGGAAGGTGGGCAAGTCTCCATCCTCTCGACCTGCAACTCCCACTCGTGTCCCTGACAAGGTAGGCTTAATTCCTTTTCTGTGAAGTTCCTTATTTGGAAAATGTTTGATATTTTACAAGATTGTCTTTTATTTTTGCAGCATGCTTGGGAAGCTTCACACAGACACATATTAGAACGTAAAGCGGAACATCAGAAGTTGGCTGAACTTAGCATTGATGAGCAGATTGAACAATATCTTAAGTCTAATGCTGCGCAGGAAGCCAACAGAGGAGTATCTCCTAGCAGGAACTCAGTGCGAGGTAACATATCTCCCTATAGGAATCAAAGATCTCCATCTCCATTTCGCGAAGGGGTTGGATTCCTTGGCATTCCTAAAGAAGCTGAGAAACTAAAGGCCAATGATGGAAATTGGAATTATGGGCAGGTAGAAAATTCCATGATGTTTTGCCTCCCGCCGAGAAAACATTGTACGTTGATTTTGTGAATTCTGTCAGGAAGTCCGATCACAATCCTGTGGAAGTTGTAAAAAAAGAGGTGGAACCGGTTCAACCAGCTAAGAAGAAAGCTATTGGTCCAGAGTCTATTCCTCATGTTATGAGAAGGCTGAAGGAACTTAGCTTTTCAAAGCGTGAAGCTACTGATTTGTTTATTGCTGCTCGGCCATCACTCTCTGGCATTTCTCGTGCTAGAGACCAGAGTTTGGTTGAGACAGGCCTTTGCCGAAAACCCAGTACTTTATCCAAAGTTTCTACAAAGGAGAATTTCGATGTTGTCAAGTATGACAAAGATGATAATGGGGCAAGTCTTGTGCTGGTTGCCTCTCCGCTTCCTCCACCCTTACCAAAGCTCCCTACGGAGTCATGGCTGTGGCGAACTCTTCCTTCCATGCCATCAAAAAATCCCTTCTCAAGTCTGAAAAGGTCTTTGTCTAAACCATCCTCTCCGTTAGCAAAGTGGGAGACATCGTTAAGAGTTCCAAGTTGCAAAACGATCACAGGCGCTATTCTGCGGTAATAAAATATTCCCATTTCCATTTTAATTTTATTTCTCAGGCATACATACAATCATATTAACTAACCTTCACAAAATATATTGACTCTTATTTATCTACATGTCTTTGCAGGAGCTTTCCACAGATGTTCTCAGAAAATACAGGAAATAATTTATCTTTCTTGCCGGAAAAAGTCATTCATCTGCCCTCACTCGATTTGTTTTTTATGAAGTGTTGGTGGCTATAGGTAAATCAATTTCTTAGCTCCATGGCATATGCAATTCCTCATTGTGTTCTGTGTGCTTGTTTTTCTCTATTTATGTTCAGATAACTTTTTGGATGAGGCATATTGTTGCGCCGACCCCATTGTCTGGACTAGTTGCTTGTAACGGTGATTGAAGCTTGTTTAATTGTTCTCCCATTCAAGCCAACTTTTTTCTCAATTATATATGATATGAAGCAGCTGTTGCATCATTTTGTCCCATTTTGTTGCTAGACTTTTTTGACTCAATACATGTCCGAATGATTTATGAGATTTTCATTAGTTGTAGAAAATCTGGAGTGGGGTTTTAACTGACATGTGCTTTGGCCTACTTTTCCTGTTGTTTAATGACTTAAGCTGGGACTGGGACTTTATGAATCCACCAGTTTTCATTTGATTAGTAGTTATTAGTGGTTAGGTTTGATAGGTATCGTTCCATGGATCTAAAACTCCTCTGGTGTCATTTTTAAATGCCTGCACTGATTGATTTTGATGCTGTGTTATTTGGATTTCCATTACATGTGTTGACATTGAAAAGTGGAGCTGGTGGTAGGAATGAGTCACTTTCCGACCATTTTTGGAAAACCTCAGTAAAGTGTGTGACATTAGATCTACAGCAGTTAGTGCATAATCAAGTATGAAGTTGTTCAAGCAAAGTTAGACGGCTTATTTTTCGGGTTTGATCATTGTCAGCTTTGAATGTGCATATTGGCCCGATTCATTTCTCTTGATTGTCATTACGTTTCTCGTGTTTTTAGGCACATGTTGTTTCTCTTCAAATGTACATTATTATTGGTGATAAGTCACAGTTGCATTGAATATGTTATGACAAATTTTCAAGGATTGGATGTAGATGTGTCCTATTTAGACATGGAATGCTAGAAGGGTATTAGATTAGGGTCTGAAGATGCTTGCCCCATCATCTATGCAATGGTTTTTAGTACTCTGAGCATTCAATCATGGAGGTTTTGAGTCAATGGCACATCACATAGGACATAACATATGAGAACCCATTTCTTCACTGTCAAGTTAATGAGTGAGTTCCCTACGAGTTTCAAAACATACCGAGTCTCCAGGACTCATTCGAGTGTCAGGGTTTGAAATTAAGAACTTTTGTATAGTTACCGACATGTTCTTTTTTTTTTTATATCAATTGTTCAGTACAAAACTGAACTGGAAACACTGAGGAAAAACCTCAGGAAAGAAACAAACACAGAGCTAGGTTACAAAGAATTTGAAAAAAACAGTGGAATAGCAAATTTGTGTTACCGACATGTTCTTAACTTCAGATACTTAGAAATACAAATTATTCTTCGTCTTTTGAAAGTCTTTGAGCAAATATAAATTCATAAACACCCGAAATGTTTAGGATTAAGAGCTTTTGTAAGAAGAAATCGATCGGTTTCTACGACTCTTAAATTTTGTATTGAGAAGGGCCACATGCATGGCTTTTTTCAAATCTATGCCGATTGCCCACTCAGTTTGTCATCGAAGCCCGAACATTACTACGGAATGGCCCACGAAATTGGGTCAATTGGGCCAACATTTTGCATACTAAAATTCTTATCCATGATTTTAATCATTTCAATTGGATATCATTTCAATTGGGTCAATTGGATATCATTTCAATTATTGATTTTAACTAATTCGACGGATAATAATAATAATCGTCAATGTTTAGCCGTCCCGTTTTTTTCTTATTTAAATTAATTTTAATTAAAAATCAATATAATCTCAAGCTAAGTTAAGATAAACTAACAGTTGATATTAAATTTCACAGTCTGGCCAAAATTATTTGTTTCCCTTAATCTTCATCTTCATACAAATTAAGTAACATATACCATAATGCAACTTGTCTGGTTTTTTTTTTTTTACCTCCTTTTTTCTTCCAAATGAATATATGACCGCGAGAAAAGAGATGAGAGAGACAGAAAATCACGCGCCTCACGCGCGGCGATTTCAAAATCCAGATCTGAGTGTCGGAAACAGGGAAACAACAAAAGTCGGGAATGAAGCACACAATAGTGGAAGTAACAAAGACAGCAGGGGTGGTGAGGGGGGTAGCAGACTGGTGGAAGCAGCAAAGGAGTTCTGGCAGCGAAAGAACGAAGCAAATCGACTGTCTTCTGCTGGGGTTAAGCTTAAGTTTTTTCCCGATCTTGTTGGAGCTGACAGTGTCTGTTTCTCAGAAGAGGAATGGACAAAGGCAGCAGACGAGTGGCGGTGGTCATTGGTTGGTCTGGTGTTTGGGGCAAAACCCAATCTGGGAAGAATGAAGGGGTTTGTTAAGAACAGATGGGGTGACGAGCTTACGGTGACAGTAGGGCAAATGGATCAGGGAATATTTCAATTCAATTTCCGAACGGAGGAAGCTAGAGACAAGGTGATTGATCAGGGTCCGTGGACTTTTGACAATAGGCCGCTTGTGTTGCAGATTTGGTCTCCGGATGAAAACTACTCGCTTGAAAGTGTATCATCGCTGCCAGTCTGGGTAAGGTTTCCGCGGCTGAACTCTCACCTGAGGCATCCTGATATGCTATGTAAGGTAGCTAGTCTAATTGGAAAACCAATTAGGACAGATGGCTTCACGGTTGGAGATAGCAAACTTACCTATGCTAGGGTGCTAATTGAGGTATATGCAGCAGTTGACATCAAGAGAACAATTAGTATAAATGGTCCAAGGGGTACCTCTTTTGTGCAAAAAGTTGAGTACGATTGGCTTCCGCCGAGATGTATTCATTGTCAAACTTTCGGGCATTCTGAGAAGAAGTGTGGAATTCCTCAAGTCACAATTGAGAATGTGATGCAATTTGAAAGGAATGTTTTAGTTGAGCCAGTAGTGAACCTTGGAGATGAGGGAAAATTTGAATAGTGATGATGAGGTGACAAAGTTTGCAAAAATGGCCACTGATGGAGACGATCACATATCGGCTGTGCCAGAAACTCAGATGTCGAGCGCCAAAGAGGGTGACTCCATTGAAGTGAGTTCTAATCATGCTTTGCAAGAGGAGGTAGAGCAACCGTTTATTGTTGTTAACAGAAAAGGAAAAAAGAAGAAAAGCCAAAGGCAATTGCAAGGCCAAGGGCCGAGTCAAGGATTAACGAAGTATTCCCGCCGCTCCAAGGGGAAAGGAATTGGAGCGAAAATCACATTAGTTTAATGATGAATTTTGCTAGTTGGAATATAAGGGGTATCAACTCTACCCTTAAGCAGAGTGAAGTTAGCAGTTTTATTAGTAGGTTTAATTTAGGTTTAGTTGCTATCCTTGAGGCTAAAATAAAGGTGGAATGCGAAGAATATCAGTCTGAGATGTTCAGGGAAGAAAGATTGGGATTTCTTTTGCTCTCCAAGTTCTCAAAATGGGAGATGTAGAATTATGCTTATTTGGGATCCCCAAATTTTTGGTATTGATGTGAGTTATGCGGATGATCAAGTGATCATATGTAACACCAAGTGGCAGAATAAGGAATTGAACAATTGCGTTTGTGTATGCTTATAATGAAGGAGGTCGTAGATCTTCATTATGGGAAGTGTTATCCAGCAACATTTTGAGGAACAAAGGTCCATGGTTGGTTTGTGGTGATTTTAACTGTATCGCCAATCAAAAGGAAAAGCTAAATGGGAGTGCAGTAAAAAGGGGTGATGTAAAGGAGCTGTGTGAGTTCTTAGATTGCACGGAGTTAAGAGACATGTGTAGCTCAGGTCACTGGTTTACATGGTCCAATAGGCAGCTCATTGACCGTATTTGCTGCAAGTTAGATAGAATTCTTATCAATGAAGAGTTTAATGATCTTTTCGCATCAGCAACTGGTTTTTTTGCTGACCCTAGTATTTCTGATCATAGTCCAGCTGTGATAAGAATGGTTGAAGGGGGGAAGAGAATCAAGTGGTTTAGGTTCCAAGCCTATTGGACTCTCACTCAGGAATTTGCAGATTCAATTGAGCAAAATTGGAGAGGGCGGTGTAGAAATCTTTTTGATTTGCAGGGTATGCTCAAGAGGGTCAAGGTTGGTTTGAAAAAGGATATGAAAGATTACTCTGCAGATATGAATAAAAGGGTTGAAGTCCAAAGGCAGAATCTATATGACATCCAAAAGCTCACCAGGGAACAACCAGACAATGTGGACATCTTGAGGGCTGAGAATTTTGAGCTGAATCAGTTGAGGAAACTCATGCACTATCAGTTTATCTATAATTGTCAGCGCGCCAGGATAAATTGGGTTAGAGAGGGAGACTTGAATTCTAGATACTTTCACAACGTAGTAAAGAATAGAAGGAGCGTGAATAGAATTACGTCGGTTAAGTTAGATGATGGATCTGTCTCTTTTGCAAAGGATGATATTAACAAAAGGTTTGCAGATTTTTTCAAGGACTTGCTTGGGTCTTCTTTTCAGAGAAAGCCGTTGGATGAATCTTTAATTATCCAAGGTAGCAGACTTATAGAGTCCGACATGATTGGATTGATTAGAGATGTTTCTTTCAATGAAGTGGGAGAGGTTGTCAAAAGTCTTCCCAACTTTAAGGCTGCTGGCCCTGATGGATATAATGCTGAGTTTTTCAAAGCCATCTGGAACTCCCATGGCAGAGATATATTTGGAAGCATTGATCAGTTCTTCAAAGACTGCAAGATGCCAAAAGGAATCAATTCTACTTATATTGCTCTTGTCCCAAAAGTTCCAAATCCTTCTGAGCCGAAAGATTTTCGCCCAATTAGCTGCTGCAACATTATTTACAAAATTGTTTCATCCATCTTGTCCAGAAGGCTTAGAGAAGTCCTTCCTAGAATCATTGGAGAAGCCCAAGCTGCTTATGTGCCAGGGAGGGCTATTAGTCACAATATCAGCTTGGCTCAAGATCTTGTCGCTGGGTATGGTAGGAGGAATCTCAGTGATAGGTGTATGATGAAAATTGATATATGTAAAGCGTATGATACTGTAGATTGGGATTTCTTGGAGCAGTGTATGGTCTGTTTTGGGTTCCCTCAGCGTTTTGTTGGGTGGGTCATGGGATGTGTGAGATCTCCCATGTTTTCTGTCCTGGTGAATGGAGAGTTAATTGATTATTTCAGTAGTAAACGAGGGCTTCGCCAAGGTGATCCACTATCCCCATTTCTGTTCTCCATTGTTATGGAAGTGCTCTCTAGGAATTTGAACAGGCTCAAGGGTGATAATCGGTTTAAATTTCATCCTAAGTGCAAAAGGGTGAATCTGACTCATTTGATTTTTGCCGATGACATTCTTGTTTTCTCTCGGCCTGATTCGTACTCAATTCAGGCTGTAAAGAGCATCCTTGAGAGATTCTCAGAGTGGTCTGGGTTGAAGATCAATGGTGAGAAATCAAGTATTTTCTTCGGAGGTAGAAGTGGCATTGAAGGCAGACATGCTCAGGTTTGGCTTAGAGAAGGGAGCCTGCCCATAAAGTACCTTGGTGTTCCGCTTGAAGCAAAATCAAATAAGCTCAGAGACTATGATGAGATTATTGACAAAATGACAGCCAAAATTAAATCATGGACAGCAAGACACCTATCATATGCAGGCAGACTTGTGCTGATAAAGCATGTTTTGTCGTGTATTTCGTCTTATTGGATGCGTTGTTTGTTGTTTCCTAAGGGAGTCCTCAGGAGAATTGTGGCAGTCTGCAGAAGTTTCTTGTGGTCCGGAAAAAGCAATAGTAGGAGGGCTTTGATCAGGTGGAATGTTGTTTGTTTGTCTAAGGAGCAGGGTGGCCTCGGAGTAAAGGATCTTGAGAGGTTTAACAAGGCTCTTATGCTAAACCATGTGTGGAACATTTATAATGGATCAGATTCTCTATGGAGGAAGTGGATGTTAAGTTATCATTTTGCCAGAAATGATTTATGGAATCTTGAGCCTAAGCCCCATCTCTCTTGGTCTCTTCGTAACCTTCTGCGGCTTCGGAATGATGCTCTCAAGTGTGTGGACATCGATCCGGAGGGGCAGCTTCGTTGGAAGGGCAGTGGTCCTGCGTTTCGATGCAAGGGAGTGTATGAAATGTTGGGAGAGGACAAACCTGAGGTATCTTGGCACAGGGCTGTGTGGAACCCCATATCTCCTCCGAAGCACAAATTCTGCTCTTGGCTCGCGGCTTGTAAAAGACTTCCAACTGCTGACAAGCAATGGGTCCATGCTGCTGATAGTTTCTGTCCTTGGTGTAAAAGTGAGCGTGAAACAAACGATCATATTTTATTCAATTGCAGAGCCATGCCAGTTATGGAAGATTGCATGAGGAGGCTTGGTTTTCGAGTTCAATGGAAGAGTTGGGAGGAGATGATCTGCTGGATTGCAAATAAGGGATGGAAATCTAGAGCTGAGATGGAAGAAACTCAATTTATCATTTGTGCTGCGATTTATGAAATTTGGTGCAACAGGAACAATACAATCTTCAAGGGTTCAACACAGGACTGTGACAATATCAGTTACAAAGTGGAAAGAATGCTGCAGCTGAAGCTCAACATCCGGCTGAACAAATGATGCTGTGTCGTGCTCTTTTCATTTGGAGTTGTTGTTGTTTTTGCCTTTGCAGGGTTCTCTTGTATGGTGTCTGAGTTGTTTGGCTTTTTGCTCTGTTGTTTGAGTTTGTTTGCTGTCTGGTGTGGTTGTTGTGCGCCCTTGCTGTGTTGTGGTGTCCGTGCCTTGGTTGCTTTGAGTGTCTGTCGTTATCTTTTTTGCTAATGAAAATCGCCTTTTCTGCAAAAAAAAAAAAAAAAACTTGTCTGGTTTTCCTTCCACTTTAGAAACGAGGGAAGTAATATAGTGTTTAGATCGGTTTAGGGTGTTGAGTAGGTACATAGGCCATAGCGTCATTATATGTAGTAAAAAATGAAAAGAATAGTTAATGGGTTAAAGCCCTTAGGATTTTACGATGACGTGTGCAACATACTTGTGTAATACGATTCAATGATTATTTAATATCCAAGCAACGTAATGCAACACAAACAAACCACTAGTTCATGTATCAGAAACTGGGAACTCAATGTCTTGTAGTCATGTTACTTGTCTACGTAGCTAGCACTAAGATAATATATTAAAATACCTATAATTGTTTTTCTCCAAAATGATCGATGTATCTTGTATCTACTTCACGTACATAAGTACATTTTTCATGTGTGATTCCTCCTCATATTGTACGCTACTAATCATCAAACTAGCCAGCTAGTTGCATAATTTATTTTCCCTAATCATGATAGTTATTCAAATATAATGATGATTAAGATACAGCTTTAGCCTTTAGATCAAGTTTATAAAAGAATTAAGCATACACCAATAAACACATTTTAAGTAGATGATAACGATTGACTTTATTAACATGTATTTAGAAACTGCGCAAGCGTGTGCGTGTGCCTTAATTAAAAACTCAACCACAAAACCCTTTGTTGCAGTGAAAGCTGCTTGATCAAAAGGCAAGAAGGGGTCAAGTCCAAGATGCTTGATGTTGTTCCATACTTATAAACCGACTCTTTGATACTACGAAACCCTATCTTCATAAACCCCAATATCATATCCTAATTAATAGTAAGATTTTCAGGGATTGTACACTGATCACCATACAAACCAAGACCTGAAACCCTAATGAATTGATATACACAATATTAACGTATTTCATGGACATGTCATAGAACAGCTAGCTAGCTTCTTCTGCCAATCGAATAGTTTTATACATTGATTATGTACGTTCCCAGGTTGATCGTCAACGAACTAGTCGGGTATAATATGATGATATATACGTACGATGACTTGTAATGGCATTGCGTAGAATTGATCTGTATACGCCAACAACTAACAATGAGTGTGCAAAGTATTTTTAAACATGGTCAATCCTTAATCATGTCCTTGTTAACTAAATAAAACTATGCATGCCTGTTATATTAAAGGGTTGTTTTTATACTAGTAAAAGGTTTCATTTTGGCAAGCATATGACCTTTCGAATAATCATATTTTCATTATTTTCTTCTCGTGGGGCTATTAGTACTTCTAAGTTATGAGTTTAGATTATTATAGTATTCTACATGGAGGATATACCTTAATACAAGGATGACCAATTGAGCCATATATGCTTTGGATGATTTAAAGAGCCAACTAGGATCCTAATAATAAACCCTAATCAAGTCTTATAATTTCATTAAACGATGATAAATGTATTAGTTTGTTCAGTTAATCATTTAATAAAAACATCAACTGCTGCCACCCATGATTTTATCTAAATTTTAAGAAAACATGAAAGACTTCTTAACGATTTTTACTAAATTTTATTGCGCCAGAGACCATAAAACAAGGCTCTTGACTTGAGCCAAAAATGTATATAAAATTCGAGCATACGCTAAACAAGGAACACACTCTCTACAAATCAATGTATTTTCCTCAACCCATACCTTACTATAAATATTCAATCGCCTCCACTTTTCCTGCTCATCAATCTCACCTAATCTCTCTCAAAATCCTCCAGCCACAAAGCTCTATCACCCACCCTTAAATTTCCATGGCAAGCAGGAGCACAACTGTACACATTTGCATATTCGTTGCAATCATCTTCACCATGTTTATATCTTCAGTCCATTCAAGAAAAGTACTCTTTATGGAGACAAAGCAGGAATTAGGTGTTCTTGATCCTCAGAGTACGATCATGGCATCTACACTGCCTTCGACACCGGATCACACCAGTCAAGCTTTCCCTGATGAGAATATTTTTGCGCAGCACATAAGCATCCTTGATCGGATACTCCGTTCAGTCCCAAGTCCTGGGGCCGGCCACTGAAATGGTGTCATTATGATGTTGCAGTTGAGCTAGCTATTTTTGAATTTTTTTTTGATATCATTCAGATAATGATGATTATCAGTTTAGATTAGTTGATATTTTATTTATAAATTTAATTGCTGGATATAAATAATAAATAGATAAATTGCACTAAATCAAATGTACAGCGAGCAACACTGAGATATTCAATATTTTGATGTTTTGGATTTTGTTTATTATTATCAATATAATTATAGTTATTTCAAGTAATGTGAAACATATTATTTTCTGTAGCTATTTTGCCTATTTTCGAGTTTGTTGTTGTTTTAACATAGTTTTGAAACATGTGGCTCTTTTTACTATTTGAATTGATATGAAATAATTTAATAAGTTTTGTAGAATTTTGATTATTCTTGCACACGAACTAGTTACATTCTTTTTGAATAATTTTATATGGCAGTTAGAGGACCAATGTGAAATCAGCTTTTTATTAAAAAAGGAAATTGCAGATTAAGTTTAATATTTTGCAGCGTGCATCTAAATTATAAGCTGGAGCCAGTTCATTATACTCAATCAAACCCTAATCATTTGCAGCCGAATTTATAGCTTTTAAAGTGGGACGCAATAGATTAGATATAAAAGTGTTTGCATTTAAATAATTATAAGTGATTAGGGTTTGATTAAGCACAATAACGTACGACTTAGCAAAGACTAAACAAGCAATACGGTCATAATGATCTGGACGTCGATCAACATGATGTTCAAGCTTGCATGTAGTCATTCCAATTTTGCAACCTCAAAGCTGGATTAGGTAAATATGGAGTCATTAATGAAACAGAGATGTCTGAAACTATTTTTATGTTGGTTCATGAGCTGGGAGGCCACTGAGATCACGATAGGATTAGTGTGCTTAGGATTGAATGGGACATATCAACTAAACCCTAGTTTTTTCCACAAAGATGGAACGACATTATGGCTCCAATAGGCCACGAAAGGTGAAGAACATTTTTAGGAACTGAACTTGTCTTCCCATGCTCTCAGATCCACCTACTCTATGCATTTGTAATATTACCAAAATACCCTTTATTATGACAAGATAAAAAACAGAGGTGATTTTGGAAGGTATTTTAGTCTTTTCACTCCTTGCTAAGGTCATGTCAGCTAGATAGGCAATCAAGTGCTTATTGGGCCGGACTGGGCTGGTCCATCCATAAAACGGTAGCATCATGGTCCAACAGGATGGCCCACCCGTGTCAGTAAACGTATGGGCCGATTCCGAGTCAAACATCAGTTTACGTCTTTACGACTGGCCCGAAGTGTGTTTTGCGATCGTGATGTTATTTTCATGATTTCGTCCGAGATTTAAATGTACATTGAACCATCAACAAAATCATAATTTGGATAAAATATGAATTATTAAACACGAAGGAAAGGAAGTGAGCCAATTATACAAGAACAATGGCTCATCATTAATCATTGAAAACATATACTCTCTCCGTCCCATTTTGTTTGTCCAAAAGCACAAAATACACGATAATTAAGGTAGAAAGAGGGTATGAAATGTGTGGTTGAGAATATATGATTAACAAACAAATGAGTAAAAAAATAGAATGTGTGATGGAGAATGAAGGAAAGTGGACAAACTTAAGGGGACACCCAAAATGAAAAGTGGACAAACATTATGGAACGGAGGGAGTATATGTGAAGGGACCCGTGGCGTGGCATTCTCTAAGGTTATCTCGTCTCAGTTATTGCATTCTGTGCTGCCGTGTGACGTCGGATTGTGTTGAACACATGTCAGCCAAGCTTTTGTCATGACGTGCTTGATCGACAAATCTATTTTAATTACCCACCTGGCAGATGCTCACAAAATGATACCTGATTGATTTCTTGGACAAGGATATGGTCACATGTGTGTTTTGTTTACTACGTGGTTTGTTGTCAATCACTCCCAAGTTAAGCTAGCTGCTCTTAGTTAGAATTTGTTACATGGTGCAAATGGGTATCGAGCAAGGTGCTAAAACTAGAAATTTACAAATTCATTTAAAACTGATAATACAAGCAGTCATTCTCAAACGTTATGACAAACCCTAGTAGTCCATTTTTTCATGCAATGACAAAAAAAAGTACCAAACATTTTACAACAAATGTCATTTCCACACGAGGGTAATTCCAGCATGTGTTCAAGTCAAATATCTATCAAGATGTTATCGTAGAAATTAAACTAATTTCTTCCAGACACCACATTGTACATAAATTCAAGCTGTATGTCCAGAATGATGCTTCACATTGAGATCATCAATTAGATCAACGAAACGTATATGTGATTAAGCGCGTAATCTACATGTTTTACAATAGCAAAACTCATTAAGATTAGCAAGGTTGGTCAAACAAATCATTGCTTAAGTATTAACTTGAAAATTATCAAATATAAACTTTTAATATTAAGTCAATCAATTAGTACTATTATATAGTGTTATTAAGAAACCGAGTATGGGAATATTTAATATAACAAGATATTAAAGTGTGCTTGTCACGGTTAGGAATCTTATGATTGCAACAACCTTTGCTAGCTAAGTTGCTCCAATCGATCACTCAACCTCGTACAAATGCGTCTATATATATAAAACCCTAATCTTGCCACAAATTATTCACTATCAAATCCATTTCTCAACGTACACTCCAAAAACCTAAACCAAATCTTAAACGTAATTAGTTTGCACCACATTGTTTCTAGTTATAAGCCTCCATGGCTAATTATGAATATCAAGAATCTGACATTATGTTCGCTGAGCACGGTCACCGAGACGGCCGGGAGGTCAGGAGAAGAAACTCCTTCGTGTGGCCGCAACATCCTCAACGAAAGAGTTCCATGGATGTGGAAAGATCAAGGAGGAATAATAATCAAAAGAAGTTGAGAAACTACTCATTGCCGATTTGCGTACCTGAACGTGATCATTTGGAATGGGAGGAAGAGTTGGAGACCGAGGAGAGGTGGGAGGGAGAGAAGGAAGTAGTGCCACCACATTTGATCGTGGCGCGGAGGATGGCGGGGAATATGGAATTCTCGGTTTGTTCCGGTAAGGGAAGGAGATTGAAAGGGAGAGATTTGAAAGAGGTTAGGAATGAGATTCTTAGATTGACTGGCTTTCTTGAAGCTAATTGATCAAACTATTTTACTAGCTACCATCCAATTTATTAGAGTATCATTAATTCCAATTTGAGTCGGACTTTTTTTCTTCTAAAGAAAATCTATTCAGTTCATCGCTCAATAACTGGATAAATCTCATATTCAAGATGGAGATGCACTCTTAAGAAATTTGAATCACTAACCTCTACTAACAAATGTGCCAAGCGACTGATCAATAGGCCGTTGCTCCCTGCAATTTGAGTCAGACTTGCTGATCAGATTTGAGAAGTTGCTTGAGATGCACGATGATTCTTTTGATTCAGATGCAATAGACTTGAAAATATTCCAAAGCATTGCAAAGGTGTACAAATCCTAGCCAGCTATGTAATGTGTAAAACCCAAAGAGATTAATACGATGCCGTTCCGAAAGATCGGCAGAATTGACTTGGGCTTTAGCTTCATCATTTTAAGGGCCTCATAACAAACCATAAGCCCAATAAGTCCTTTGTTTTTATACATTAGTCAATTATATTGGAAAAGCATATTCCTCAAAATAAAACATGTTTTGTCAATACTGATAGGGATGGAATGACAAAGGATAAAAACAAACCAAACCATGAGTAGTCTGACACAACCAAAGATCAGTACTGCTCCCTACGTCGCATTATTAATGTTTCATTTCCTCTTTGGGTGTCCCAAAATCATCTTTTCATTTCTAAATTTTATCATAAATGAACATGTCTTTTTTAGTTTTCCACCACAAATTTCTCCTCTCTCCACCTTTTTCACCACTTATTATCTATCAAATCATTTTTTTCCTCTTTCCTTACCACACAACTATCTTTTTAAATTATTTTTTCTTTCATTCCTTAAAAACCGTGCAAAGAATCAAATGAGACATAAATTATGGGAAGGAGGGAGTATCAGTTATATGCATATAGGCGCCAATGTATCAGAAGCTATCCACCTACTCATGCTGCTGAAATGATAGGCGCCAATGTATCAGAAGCAGGCATCATTTCTTGAAGAGGTGTCACATCTTAGATTTTGTTTTTTTTATTTTCACATTGTATTTAGCGAAGCAAAATCGGTTAGCTATTTTATTTTATTTTGTATCTTTTAATTATATTGAATTAGGCTAAATAATTATTTAACTTTTTAAATCCTCATATTATACTCATTAGATTTTACCCTCAATTATAAAAAAAACATGTTTATAAACTCAAATACAATAAATGTCGGCCAAGTGTCCATTTAGTCATTTAGATATGTACAAAGACCAAAGTAGACCCTAGTGAAGATATGTATACTAGTCAAATGTAGTCTAGTCCCAATCAGGAAAATTGAATTTTCATGTCAATCAATGTTTCACATTTAGCACTACCTACATGAAAATAAAAAGACAACAGTCATTTTCAACCAATAAGAAAACACTTAAAAACATAGAGTAAAGTTCTATGAGGACACATAAATATATGTGAGACGGTGAGATATGATCTCAACCGTTGATTACTAATAATCCAACGGATGAGATTTGATTCAAAAAAGTAATCGTCACTCTCAACCGCTAGGGTTTTTTGCAAATCCAACCGTCCATTATTTAAAAACCAACTTTAATCTCAATCGTATATTAATCTAATCTAACGGTTGAGATTTCGTCCTTCCGTCTCACAAATACTTAATGTCCTTCTAGAATTTAACCCTAAAAACATAAAAGCTCAGAATCCATACAATTTTTGTCCACATATTATTCCTTCAATACCTAATTTGAGATGAAAAGTTTCCTACTAATTCAGGCAAATACATGGGACTTTTTATTTGTTGATAAAAATGTATTTATTTATTTTCTTCTATTACTGACAACCACTTAATATTAAATATTTGGTGATGATGTGCTTATCTAATATTGATATTTAGATAAGCTCTTCATGAAAACTGAATAAAAAAATTCTTTATTGGAAGGGGATGGAAGATGGAACCACCAAACGTTTGGAATTTGGTGGATTGGATAAATCAAGCTTTTGGATTTTCTATTCTGAATATTTATTATTCTCTCAATCTTCATAAAATTATGGGACAGAAAGAGTATTTATTTTAAGATGTTTGATAAAAATGATTGATTATTGCCTACTATTGACAGCTATAATCCTGAAAAATTTTTATGGAAAAAGGTTATAATAGATAATAATGAGTACAGAGACAAAAAGGCTTTAAGAGGAGAAGCACCAAGAAGAGGGTGGTAGAAAATTTCAATAAAGGAGGCAGCCTTCAATGGATTCGTCTTCTGTTTTCGAAATTTGCAGCAATGCTGCTGGAATTGCAGGTTACCCTTTCATCTTTTTTCTTGATTTTGAATCCTTGATTGCAAAGTTTGTATCTTTGGTTGAATTGATGAAATTGAATAAATGGGGGATTTGAGGAGATAGCTAGGGTTGACTTGATAGACGTTTGTTGGTACAGGCTGCGTCTTAGCTTAAGTTTTGTTTTGCTGGATTATATATAGGATTTGCAATGTGTTGTATTGGATTTGGTTGGTCTTTTCTGCAGGAAGATAGGTTTTTTTATGTTTAGGTATTGGAGTGCTTTTGAAGGTGTCTTATTGTCTTCCTCCTAAAGTTAAAGATTGAAAGGATTTTAAAACGAGTATGTCTGATTCAGTTTGGATGAAATTGTTCATAGGGATGTGTGGGAAGCTGTCAACTGTGCGAATGATTTGGTGAAGATGTTTTTATGATTATTGTTCTGGTTCTTATATGTAATGTTAATGGAAACTATTCTTTTTTTGATGCAGGAAACATATTTGCTTTTGTGCTGTTCGTCTCACCCATGTAAGTAGATTTGGGGTGTGGAGGGAATGGGTCATACTTGTTTTGTTGCTGAAAAGTTTTGGTTTTTATCTTTGCTGATTGAACCTTAAAGTAAGCTACTTGTGTGAAACCGGAGGAAAATAAAGGTATAGTAAATATAAAAATATGGACAACAGGTAGAAGATAAACTGATTCCTGCAAAAAACATATGTTGGGTGTGAAAGATTTCGAAGATTCTCTCTTTATTTATGTTAAATGATGTTTGATTTTCAGACCAACATTTCAGAGGATCATCAAGAACAAATCAACAGAACAATTCTCGGGCCTGCCATACTTATATTCTTTATTGAACTGCTTGATTTGCTTATGGTATGGATTGCCTGTAGTCTCTCATAGGCCTGGCACTTTGCGGGTTTTTAGTAAAAAAAATTAAACCCGTACCCGACCCGCGTAGTAAATTTCGGGTTCGGGTTTATAGATTTAAAAAAAAATTAAACCCGTACCCGTACCCGACCCGCGTATTTTGAATAAATAAATATTATAAATAAATAAAAAATGGATTTAAAAATATTATACATAAATAAAAAGTGAATAAAATCATAGAATAAGATTCATAAACTGTTATTTAGTCCTTCACTAACTTGAAAATAATAATTTGAGCAAAAAAATAAACATGATGTGTATATCAAATAGTATTATGAATATATAAATATGTATTTATAAGCATAATGCGGGTTTGCGGGTTTGATTAAAAATTATATATTGAACCCGTACCCGAACCCGCAGTGTCCAAAACCCGACCCGAACCCGCGAAATTTTTCGGATTTGCGGGTTGAGTGCGGGTTTGCGGGTTCATGTGCCACCCCTAGTCTCTCATGGCATTATATTGGTGGCCACTGTCAATTCGATAGGGGCGGCTTTCCAGCTGACTTACTCTCTTATATTTCTCACTTATGCCGATAAAACCAAAAAGGTCAATCCCTTGCCCTCAATGATATTCTCATCTGTTTGTGATCATTTTCTTGTAATTGTGTATGAGTTTCTTATGGAAGTGTTATCTGTTCTGCCATTGTTTTACAGGTTAAGATGTTTGGACTTCTGTTGGCAGTTTTTGGTGTGTTCGGGGTCATAGTACTCATCAGCTTGAAGCTCTTTGACCACCCAGCTCGCCAAATGTTTGTTGGTTGGCTGAGCATTGCTTCACTAATTTTCATGTTCGCCTCTCCCTTGTTCATCATTGTGAGTAAACTCCCCTCATCATCCGCATATGCTTTCCTTTTACATTCAGTTTTTAACTTTTATTCTTGTAGAATCTGGTGATCCGTACTAAGAGTGTGGAGTTCATGCCATTCTACCTTTCCCTCGCAACATTCTTAATGAGCGTATCCTTCTTCGCATATGGACTGTTCAACTATGATCCCTTCATATACGTAAGCTTCTAAAAACTCTTTTCCATTCCATTCCTACACCGTACAAATATTCAAGCAATCCCGTTTCACATATTTTCATCGATTCATTATGCAGTTTCCAAATGGAGTTGGCTCAATTCTCGGCGTCATTCAGCTAGTCCTCTATTGCTACTACCACCATGCATCCACATCTAACAACTCAACTGTGCCCTTGCTCGGATAACTCTATTCCAAACCAGTGTTCCATCTACACACCATCTATAAATATAACAAGCGTCATTCCAGATACATATCAGAGTCTTCAAGATGCCCTGTAGTTTTTTCTCCAAAGGCAGGCCTATTGCGGAAGATGCTTCATAATGTTGTATCATATTCCCTGCCGCTTCTTATCATTCTTTTTCCAACAAGATTACATAGGAGCCCTGAATCCAATTTCTCTTCAATCCCCTTTTCCACTTTACCTATACTTGTTGAATGCAATCACAAAATGATTGTGAATAAGCTTTATTCATGTTTGCATTTCAAAGCTTTCAGTCTATTGGCTGTAAAGATGCAGTAATGCAGGGCATAATAAAAGGAAAATGTCATATGTACCGATGGGTAAAACGTAAAAGTTCAAAATGTTGGAGAGGTTTGTTATGAATTTGTGAATTTCATTTTGTATCCCTTAATTAGTTTTTATCGATGACTGAGATTGCACCACGTTATTACACATATCATCTGCAATATGACGTGCAATACATGTAGAATTACATATCTCATTAATTTATTGGTACAATCTCATAAACTGATAAATGCAATCACAAATGTAAATTGAAGTTCACGAGTCACCAAAAAAGATGGATCGACACGAATAAACGTCTGTGATTTAGTGTGTAACAAAAGTCAAGCCATACCAACTACAACTAATATAATTGTGTTGGATCTGTGGAGGTCTCTTCCCTAATCCTTTTATTAATCTTCCTTATCAGCTTAGCCTTTTGGAAAAATGGATGAAGATGAGGTTCAGCAATTGAGGTTTGGAACAACTCTCAGAGTCCCCAATGTTCAGGAATTGGCCAAAAAACATTTGACTGAACTCCCACCAAGGTATGCTCATACAGATCTGGAGCCAGCAGCTCATGTAATAGACCAGGTGCCTGTCATCAACTTGGGAAGATTGTTGTCTGATGAGTTTTCTGATTCTGAGCTGCCCAAACTCCATGATGCATGCGCCAAATGGGGCTTCTTCCAGGTCTGCACTCTTTGGTCTTAGAATTGTATATATTCATGTATTTGAGTAAAAAATCAGATTGAAATATGTTGTTTTGTGAAGCTGGTTAACCATGGAGTAAGTGAAGAGCTGTTGGAGACGCTGAAGATGGAAATTCAAGGATTTTTCAAGCTTTCAAAAGAGGAGAAGGCCAAGTATGAGCAGCTACCGGACGATGTTGAGGGCTATGGACAAGCTTTTGTAGTTTCGGAGGAGCAAAAGCTCGATTGGGCTGACATGTTATACATGACTACACTGCCAGTCAGTTTGAGGAGGCCTCATTTACTACCTAAGCTTCCTCCCCTACTAAGGTTTTTATTAACTTATCGCGAATCTTACACTTATAACAAATTGTGATTTTCTGAATGTTCCGTGATTCTTAAAAGTTCTGTCTGCATGAAGGGATGCCATTGAGAAGTATTCTTTAGAGTTGAAAAGCTTATCCTTGAAACTCTTTGATCTGTTATCGAAAATGATGAAAATAGATGGCAAGCACTTTAGGAACCTCTTTGAGGAAGGGCCGCAGTCGATGAGGTTCAACTACTATCCACCGTGCCCACAGCCAGATCTAGCTATAGGCCTAACATCCCACTCTGATCCATCTATTATCACCATACTCCTTCAAATCAATGACCAGGAAGGACTTGAGATAAGAAGGATGGAAAATGGGTATCGGTAAATCCCATTTCTAACGCTTTTGTCATCAACATTGGAGACATCTTAGAGGTTATAAAACCATACTGCAAAACATTCATACACTCCATGTTTTTTCTACTTGTGTGTAATCATTCTGAATGTAACAGATAGTAAGCAATGGGGCTTACCGGAGCATCGAGCATAGAGGTGTTGTGAACTCTCAGCAGGAGAGGCTGTCTGTTGCTACATTTTTCATGCCAAAGATTGATGCTGAGATAAGTCCAGCACCAAGCATTGTAACACAAGAAAATCCTGCAAAGTTCAAGAAAATCACCTATTCTGACTTAATGAAGGGGTTTTATGCAAGGAAACTGGATGGAAAATCGCAGTTGGAAATCCTGAGGATTTAGAAAGTCAAAATAAAACACATCCGGTCGTCTCCCTTACGCATTTTGCACATTCAAATGTGCATCCAAGTTAAAATGTGCACTCAGTAAGAATGCGAATAATGATGATATGGTACAATCTTGTCCATGTATTTAGAGAAAGAGTACAATTTTCTTTGCGACTCCAATGCATATGTACATTCTGGGTTTCACTTATTTGCACTTTTTATTTAGGTATTTGCATATTTTGACTTGTATGTATGCATTTTAAATTAAAGAGTTCACAAGATATATGCTGACTCGCAGATGATCCAAATTCTTTAGAATGTATTAATAAAGCAATCAAAATATACATGTAAAACATTAAAATAAATTGTTTTCCTTAGATAAAACAATACAGTAAATCTTAAAAATACGATTTGTTTTCCTTTTTGAAAGATTCTGTTGAAAATGACGACACAGTCCAGATCTAGTTTCCAAAAATGGCGCAACGGTCTAAAACCTCGAAACAGAATCCCACCGCTTTCGGTTTCAAACTTACATAAACCGTGACAACCAAACCAAATTGACTCGTGAGCTGTGGACGAACTGACCTACCTGATTTGCAGACACCCCACGTGGAAAGTTGCCTCCTTTAAGATTCCCCACATTGAAATCTCCGATCCCCAATTTCCCACCTCGTCTGTTTGATTTCAAATTCTCTACTTTTTTAAATTCAACATTTGAAATCAAACGAGTGAGACAAATAGGTACGAGTTTTATAAAGACAAGTGTTTTGTTCTTGTTTTGATGTGTTCTTGTGATTTTAGATTCTTGGATTTTGATCAATTGTTGTAGTAGTTATGGCTAAGAGGAGTAAGGCTGGAAAGAAGAAGAAGGTGAAGAAGACAGCCACAGTTATCATCACAAATGGTCAGTTTAATGTTTGATTTTTGTGTTTTTTTTAAATCTATCTTGTTGTGTTTGTTGGATTTATGTGAATTTTTATTAGTCATGAATTATTGGATTGAGTGTTTGTTTAAATGTTGGATTGGATTTGTTGAGTTGGATTGATTTGGGATTGAATTGTGTTTAGGGAATGGTGAGGTGAAGGTTGTAGAAAGTGATGGTGGTGAGAATAGCTCACTTGCTTCGCAAGACCTTGAGTTGGATCAAAATCCTTTTACTAAAGATGAGGATGAGGAATCTTACAGAAGTGAATCAGTTGAGAGTGAGAAAATCTTGAATGGAAATGATGTGGTTGAAGTTGTAGTGGATGGCAAGTCGGAGAATGCTACTTTTGATAATTATGGTAGCCTGGAAATGTCTACTAATGGGAGTTTGAATGGAGATACTGAGAATGAGGAAGAAGTGGATCTGCCGATGGCTGAGAAAGAACAACCTAAAGTAGATACTGATCCGGAGTCATTTGCCAAAGAGGCTACTCATGTGAAGGATATACATGTTGCTCCAGTAGTTGAATCAAATGAGCTTCTTTTGGAGAAGGTGATTCATGAGCCTGAAAGTGTGACAATGCACGACTCAAAGATATCTGAGGAAAAAGTGCATCCATCAGAAACATTTTCTGATCTGATTGCTGAAAATCTTTCGTTTCCAGATGTTAATTTCATAGAAACTTCTAAGGATTTTTTTGCGAAGCAGCTGCCGCAATCTAATATTCTCATTGGTAATGGCAGTCCTGAGACAGAGGTACTGCTTTCCTAATTGCTCCGATTACTGTAACCTTTTAACTCAAGGAAATTAATGGATTACTGAATCTATTTTTGATGAATTACATGCAGCCTCTTCTACTTCCGGCCCCTGAACCAGCAAACAAATCCTCATGGACAAGCTGTTGGGGATTTATCGAGCTATTTACAAACAAAACAAAGCTGTGGTAAGCAAACCTTTTACTTTTTTTAAATAACCTTTCTTACATTCCTTAACTCCTGTCATTCACCTTTACATCATTTTGTTTTCTGAACTGTGATTTCTGTGACTTCAGAAAGAAGATGCGAGCATCTGAGATGAGCGTATATTGTCAAGAGAAATCATTAAGTAGTCATCACGCCGTACTCAAGGCACAAACTTCAGCCACCATATAGTGCTCAAGTTCGCTATGAAGCCTAATAAAAATCATCATTGATCGGAGTTTGATGAAATAATAACTGGTCATCCAAGAGCCATCTCATCTTTACAAATTAGGATTCTTTTCAGATTGTTTGACATTTAGCAAACATGAATTCAGACAACCTCAGTTGACATTTCTTCTTTATTTTTTCAGTTTGCCAGTTACTGAGTGGCACTTTTATTGTTCCGAAAATTCATGTCCATTTCAATGCCAGCATTTCCTGGTTTCATTGTTATTATTTACTTGATTGTCTCTCATAAATGATATCAAGGTTGTGTGGCGTGTAATCCGCGTTAAGCTTAAATGATTAACTTGGTGTTAAAGATCGCAACTTTGAGCAAAGATGACGACGCCTTTTCTCATGAAAGTTCATAAATTGAAACATGGACGAATCATAGCTCGTGCTTGCGTTCTGGGCATTGTGGATATTACCAGTTTGTACACTTCATGTGCTTTGTTTGTGAAATCTTGCAACTTTAGCAGTGGAGCATTCTGTGTCTAGTCGTAGACTTCGTGGGGTGTCATGTATGAATGTTGTGGAGTGTACAAAGATGATCAAGGAGTATGTAAAAAGTTACAGGTTGAAAGATGCTCTGCAGCTGTTTGATGAAATGCCTCATAGAGACGCGGTTTCTTGGAATTTAACTATTAAAGGGTGCCTGGACTGTGGGGAACTAGATATGGCTGTAAAGCTTTTTAATGAAATGCCTTTTAAGAATATTGTATCTCAGACGACAATGTTGAATGGGTATTTGCAGTTTGGGAGATTGGAAATGGCAGAAGAGGTGTTTCATGAGATCCCTCACAAGGATACAGCTGCTTGGAACTCGATGATTAATGGGTATTTCGATAATGGTAGAGTTGAAGATGGTATTAGGTTGTTTGAGGGAATGCCGGATAGAGATGTCATTTCATGGACTTCAGTTATCAGTGGACTTGAAAGGTATGGTAGGAACTGGGAAGCTGTAGCTTGCTTCAAGGATATGATGTGTTGCCATTTCCACCAGGTTTATCCAACTTCGAGCACATTTTGTTCAGTTCTAAAAGCTTGTGCGCCAACTGCAGTGTGGTCTGGTTTTCAAGTCCACGCTTGCATTGTCAAGCTTGGGCATGGTTCTGATTCCTTTGCATCCGCTTCGCTTATAACATTTTATGCAAACAGTGAGCAAATGGAGTGTGCACACAGAGCTTTTGATGAAAGCTTTGATAAGAATGTAGTCATCTATACTGCCCTCCTGTCTGGATATGGTTATAATAACGATCATGAAAATGCATTGAAGGTTTTTGGCATCATGATGAAGATGAAAGTTCTACCAAATCAGTCTTCATTCACCAGTTCTTTGAATTCATGCTGTGAACTCGAGTCTCATGACAAAGGTAGGATTATTAACACAGCTGCGATTAAGTTGGGATTTGAAACAGATGCTTTCATAGGTAACTCTCTAATTGCCATGTATTCCAAGTGTGGGCATTTGAACAGTGCTGTAAATGCATTTGAGGGTATCAAGGATAAGAACTTGGTGTCTTGGAACTCGATCATCAGTGGCTGTGCACAACATGGGTTTGGCATGTGGGCTTTATCTCTCTTTAGCCGAATGATTCGTGCAAAAGTTGAGCCTGATGAGATTACATTCACTGGTCTGCTTTCTGCCTGTAGTCACTCAGAAATGGTTCAAAAGGGAAAACTGCTCTTCAAGTATTTCAGCCTATGCACTCCAGTCAAGGTAATTCTCGATCACTTCTCATTAATGGTAAGCATTTTAGCACGAAGTGGTAATTTTAATGAAGCAGAGGATTTCATCGAAAATATGCCGCTTGAGCCAGACATGACAGTGTGGCTAGCTCTGCTCAGTGCCTGCAGCATGCATTCCAACATCGAGGTTGCTGAAAGAGCAGCTAATCACATATTTGAGCTAAACCCACATTACAGTGCCACCTACACCTTACTATCCAATCTCTATGCCTCAGCTAACAGATGGAATGATGTCTCCAGGATCAGATCTTTAATGAAACATCAAGGCATTGTTTAAACAGCCAGGCTGCAGCTGGGTAGTCCATAAGGGTACAAAGCACATTTTCATTCAAATGACAAGTCTCATCCTTTGACTGATCAAATCTATCTCAAGCTAAACTCACTACACGGCCAAGTTTAAAAGAAATGGGATATCAGCCTGATGCAAAATATGCACTGCATGACGTGGAACATGAGCAGAAAGAAACCATGCTGAATTACCACAGCGAACGACTAGCTATAGCTTTTGCGCTTCTGTGTAACACTGAGGGGACTCCTATAACAGTGATGAAGAATCTTCGAATATGTGTTGATTGCCATGTTGCAGTGAAACTTATGGCCAAGGTTGTTAATAGAGAGATTGTGGTTAGAGATTGCAGCAGGTTTCATCACTTCAGAGATGGTTTTTGCTCCTTTGTGGAGACTATTGGTAAATGCATGTACTTCTTCTTACTCGGAATGAAGGTAACTTCGTCGCTAATTCAGATTCAGAAAGCAACAAAATAATTAAGGGCGACGAAACATTTTATAGCGACGAATTTTGATTTATAGTGACGTCGAATGCCATTGTCTTTTATTCTTTGTCATATTTATATTTTCTTAGTTCTCATTCATCTTGAGTTGAAAAAGTGCATTCAAAATTTGACTACTGGACACTGGAAGGCTGATTTGTTCGTTACCGGCGGCGTGACGGAGCATTTGGTAGTGCTTTCTGATGTTAGCCGTAGGGTTTTTTGTTGTTGCTGGAACTTTGAAGGATTAGGAATTATGTGTTAGTTTATTATTTGTCCTATTGTCTTAAGGTGTTTGATGAATGCTTAGAGATAACATTGTTAATATCAAAGCCTCTTAAACTGTTAAACCTGTCTTTTTTTGATGATCATACGAGGTTGAATTCCGATAGGTTGTCAAAGTTCAATTTTTGTGTTTCCAATTCGGATAGGCATGGTGTTTATTTACCAATTTCTTGGCAGCTGCCGTGTTTATTGTTGTTCTTGTTATCAAGTGAGTAGAATAGTAGTCGTATAGGTGTGAATGTGAATAAAGGTATTGGTGTACTCTTTATATTTTTGGTTAGTGAAACTTTCTTTGGTATGGATGAACTGCTTAATCAGAGATTCCTAAATCGGTTATTTAAATTATGTATTTTTTACATCAAATGTATGCGTATCTAAACAACTCACTTGTGTGTTTTCTTTTAGAGGTCTTAGATGGGGCCAAGATGGAAAGGAAAGGGCAGCGAAGCTAAACACTGGCTGATCCAATGTCAAATCACACATCAACTAAAATGTTCCTTAATAAAGTTTGAGATGTGTGGACTACTCTCAGGTTGCAGTGTACTTCTGAAGTCCCAACAGATTGCATAGAGATTCTTAATCGTGCCTGTTTTGGTCGGCCTATCATAACTGCTTAAAAGGAAGAAGCAATGGTTTCAGTTGGGCATGGATGAAGCTTTTTTCTTATGTTATTCGTTGAACTGTCTCACAACAAGGCAGAAATGACTCTGCCATGTCTAAAGAGAGCTGTGGAATTACTTTGTGTCAATGAAATAGACTTCCCATCTACTATTACAAAGGATATTCCCGTTTTGAGAGCAAAAAACTGGGTAGTAAGATCTGGCTTGCAGTATGGTGTGACTTCGTCGCTTACAGGCATCACCCAGCTTTAGTTCACTCTGAATATGCAGTGCTAGCTTTGACAGATGGAGATACTGAATCAAATGGAAGATTGAAGGTGTGGGTCTGATATCCTAGGTGCAGTTAGACTCTGCGGAGCTGTGGCGAAGAACATTGCTAGTTATTTTATGTGAATTGAACGGGAAAGATACCGGTAGCCCCACCTGTTTAGACAGTTTTACAACTGAAGAACGCACATATCCGGAGATGGAGTCCTGAAACTCTGTAGGGAAGGTCCCATGACAGCTCAATGGATTCTAAGTGATGATTATGATTGTTATCATGGCACATCATGAGTTTAGTTTGAAAATTCCATCAGGGAAAATTATGAGAAAATCAGCATTATGTACTTTTTGAGAGTGCACAAAACTTCATCTTGTTTTTGCTAGCCTGCACAAAACAGTTTTATTTTGCAAATAGATGTATTAAACAGCTATAATTTTATAATCATATATACAAAACCCTGTTTGGAACAACATATTTTTGGCAATTTATACTGCAGGCTGTTCTAATCTTATATTGCTTTGATTTGCTTATTTATACACATGAAGTACGCTAGCACGAAAGGGACTTTCTTGATATGGTTATGAGCTACCCTGCTCCAGAGGACTTGAGGTTGCTGACTATCACCTTCAAACAATGCTGAGAACCTCAAATCTATCCTAAACCAGAAGATAGTCAGATTATGCTTCATCCTACCGGCATGATTATCTTGGTACAGCTTTCCTCAGTTCATAGCTAGAGATAATGTTGGCACATTTTTCATTAGTTTTAATTCAGAGTCGATTATAAAGTAGCACCGGTTTGGCTCTCTGATGTAGCGAACATGTCCATTCATCTTGATGAGAAGCTTGCGCGCTATATTAAGCCCCAGACCCTCCTGTGACTTCACATGAATTTCTGCCTCCAGCATGTCTTCAATAACTTCAGGAGGAATGCCTGGGAAAGGATGAGCCAGTCTGCAAGTACAAACATAATAATGTAATATTTCAGCGCAATTTCTCCCTTTCAAAATTATATCATTACTAAAAAATCAATTGGATAAGAAATTGCATCACCTGAATCGGACTGTCAAAAACTCAGTTTCACTACGTGACCTCTTAAGGCCAGGTGATACTGTTATTTCCACCCAGCCATCCGAGGAGGGCGCATAGTGCACCACTGATAGGAGAAAATCAGATAATACAAGCTGAAGTCTGCTCTGGTCTCCGAGGAAAGAAAGTGTGCCTGCGCCGTGAGAGGTATCATTAACAAAGCGCAGATTTTTTTCCTTCAGTAAAATCATTGCTTGGCTAACGACTGCATCCACAACGTTCCCTAAGACAAAATGTTCTTCTTTGAATTGTACATCGCTGTCATAACCAAGAGAAACATAAAATGAGACTCGCATTGTTATTCCCTTTCAATGCAATGCAACAAATAGATAAATAAAAAAATAGTAAAACAGTAGGATAAAAATTTACCCTCCAATACTTTCAAAGTCCAAGTCCTCGATAATTGTCATGATCTGCTTTTCGCACGCATCACTTACCAGTAGTATTTTTTTCTGATCATCTGAAATTGCAGTACTTTCGAAGAGTTTGTGAGTAAACCTGATGCCATTCAATGAGTTTCTCATCTCTTGTCTTACGTAAGCTAATTCTTACTTTCGTGTGGTGCTCTTTATGATACTGTTTATGTTCTTCTGTTGCTGGATGCACACCCTTTGGAACAACTTGTGAGAAGCAAAAACATCCAACAATGTTTCCCATTGCATCGGTTCTCTTGTTGACAGTTAGTTGCACATCGACATATTCCCCTTTTCTGTCATAAAATCCAAATGGGAATTTTTCAATAGCCTGGCCACTGATTCCTTGGAACAGCAGGATCATAAACTTAGTGAGTGCATCACTGCCTTTAAGATTACATAAACCCCCAAAAACTTCTCCAGGAAGTAGTTTTCCGATGGTTTCACCTCTTGACCACCCAGTAAGCTTCTCCATGGCAGCATTCCATTCTGAACAGCATGCATTTTTATCAGAAGCAAATATTGGTGGGATTAATGGATCGAGGCTTTGTATGATGGATTCATAATCTCCTTGCAAGCGGATAAATTTGTCCATGACAACTTTCTCGGGTGTGACATCTTGACCAACAAAACACACTCCAACAACATTTGTATAGTCTCGACTCATGCAGGCATTGACCACTATGTACACAGGTGATGTATGATGTTGGCCGAATGTTTTGAGTTTAAGCTCAATATTTTTGTCCTCCTCGCCTGAATAAATATAGAAAATAATTAAAATAAACGGAATATTTAAGCACTAAAATCTGAGAAAACACGCTTGATCTCCATCCATCAACGCTTTTTACCTTGCATAGCTCTACAAATAAGAGTTTCAGTAGCTTGGCGGGAGTCTTCGTGAACAATATCATTTATGAGAGATTTTCCCATGGCTTCAGCTTGTAATCCCGTTAGTTCAGCTATTTTTGCATTCCATCCATTAATGAAACCGGACGAATCAACCCCAAAAATTGGCGCTGTTGCAGTTTCAATTAATCTAACCATTTCACAAGCTACGGAACAGAGTTCGCATCCCCATTCTTTGCATGATTTCTTGTTCACCAGATATTGTTGGCTTTGCACCAGCGTCCTCGATTTCCTGAATGGAGTCTCTCATTATCAGCTGCAACGAGTGGATTGCATTGATCTCAGAGATCTCCCAGGGGACACTACGACTTTTCACTACTTCAAGAAAAGCTTTGAATGATGACCTTGGGTGCATTCTTCCACCATCATCCTTACTCTCCGGATGATGCTTTGCACCTCCCCATTTGACTTCACTCCAGTGTGAGACCTAAACCAGAAAAGGAAATCATTTGAGCTTATTCTTGCCATTGCCATGCCGCAGACCGCATTTCCTAACAAACAGCTCCAGGATAACCGGTGTTGGCTAAACTATCAGTACTTAACCCGGTAGAATCTCCGTGATTACTGATAAGCCATTCAACAATGTCTTTAAGCTGTGATTCAGTTGGAGTCACACCCAATAACCAGCAGGTGCCTTTGTAATATAATGCAGCACCGTCACACTTCACAATGTCCATGATACTAGGTGATTGAGTCACAATGCCTGATGGGGCATCACGCAAAAGCATATCACAAAGTAGAGTTTGCGTCTTGAGAAGTTTTTTTTCAACTAGTTGAGCTGCCAGCTGAAGCTCCATGTAAAGCTGCATCCCAAATGCTTGCATAAGGAACTCACATGCATAACGTAGCGGAAAAGGAACATATCTTGGGGATGTGTGATGGCATACCAGCAATCCCCAAAGCTTGGTCGAGTCAGTTCCATTAACCACAACTGCCATAACGAGTGAAGCAACAGATCCCATATTAGCCATATACGTAGAATGGCATTGATGGGGCGACCTTAAAGTTGAATTAACTAAACAAAGAGATCGCTTAACCTTATCACACTGAATAACCTTAACCGGGACAGCATAGCAATCACAAATCATCCTCACTCGATTCTGCTTAAATAAAAAACGAGCAGCTTGAGGAATATCCGTGGCAGGATAATGCAACCCAAGGTAAGGTTCCAGATCAGACCTTCTAATTTCGGAAACAACTTCACCATGATCATCATCGTGAAACTTGTACACCATCACTCTATCATATCCTGTGAGCTTCTGAATATCTTCGACAACCGTGTCACATAACAAACCAATATCCCCTCCAGGAAGCGACTGCAGCCTAGATATTGCCCTTACAGCTAGCTTCTGAGACTGCACAGCTCCAGCAAGCGACAATGCAGGATCTCCAGACCGCGCAGGCTCCAAATCAATCACAATGCCCACATCAATCCTATGAAGTATAGCATAAAACGGCTTGTGCGTATTCCTGGAATAAACCCACAGAGGGTTTAGCATCGAAATATCTCTAGCTGCCACAGCTTTAGCTAATGAAGCAGTTGACTGCGGCGTAAAAAGTACTCTCATATCAACTCCAATCAAGCTCGTTAACTGTTCAGACTCAACATAACCACTAAGCCCTAACATCTCAACACAATTTTCACTAAACCCTATAATCCTAAAACTAGGTTCTTCAACTACAAACAAACACCCAAATGGCTGAATCAAACCACCCCTCTGAATCTTCGATAAGTAAGCAGTCATCTGCTCCTCAGGAACACTCTCAGGTGGTGATAATCCAGATCTGGAATAATCAAAAGACTTACCAGCAGCACCAGATTGCTCAAACTCAGCCATCAACCTTGCATCAGCATTGTATTGCTGAATAGCTTTGTTCTTGTGTTGATAGTTGATACTCATCATACTGCTGCTGCTCCCAGCTGCTGATGTTGAAACTGGATTGTTTGTATCTTCAACACCAAACCCCATTTGGTTCAAATGTTGAAACTTGAAAGTTGCGACCTTAATGTGGGCTTCGAATCTCTATCAGCAACTGTGGTTTGATTCCTTGTCCAATTCTGTTCTTGAGTCTTGGATTGTGAAAAATTGGGGTTTCAGCAAATCCATCAGCTCAAGGTGTGACCTTTTACCTACAAATGCATACATACAACTTTATCAATGTCATAAACAATGTTAATTAAGTTAATCTTGTATTTTGTTAGGAATTGGGGTAAGTGACATAAGTGGATATTCTCAAGTTTAGACATTTGTGTAAAAACACAACTTTAACACATGATAGCTTTTTTCACTTCGTTCTTATCTTTAGACACAAACCCTAATCGGATCATCCATCCTTTGATTGGTTAATGTTGGATAGCGATAGAAAAGTTCCCAACTTTGAAGTTTTTGGTGAAAGATTTAGGTTTTTACATTGATGTTTTCGCTGGTCGGCATTCAGAGTTAGAACGTTCACGTGTCAAGAATAGACTTAAAGTTGTCATCCATGTCTGCTTGTGAAGATACAAACTTTGCTATTAAAATCCAACAAAAGCTTCCATCTTTGAATCGAAGAACAGTCCCTATGGCGATATCTGTTGCAGCAACTCCTTCAATTATCATTCGCAGGAACACAAGTCTCGCCTTGAAATCTCAGTGTCAGCTAAATCAACGTAGTGGTGCCTATATCGCTACTAAACCCTTACCGAGCGCGGTCTTGTTTCATCCTCTGAGGTGATCTTTGTTGAAAAGATTCGTTTTTGGAGATGGGTTTTTGTGATCGGGTGTTTTTCTGATTAGGGCTTTCTTTTTCTGCAGAGTTGTGGCTTTGGGGAGGAGAGTGATGTGGAGAGAGCAGAGAATGAGAAGATGTGGTGCAGTGTGTTACTCTCCGACTTTAACTAATCAGAGTATTCAGTGGATTTGTACAATTTCTACTGCGTGAGTTTCTATTGCTCTAGCAATTTCAATTGCTATTGATTTCTTAATATGCATTTAGGTTGGCAGTGAAGGCAAGAGTCGATTCCAGTACATGTGTCTATATGAAAAATGAGATATGTGAACTGAGGATTGATTGGTTTATTTGATGCGGTTACAGTGTGTTGGCCTTGGTACATGGTACTGGAATTCGGAAAGCCTTTCTTGTACCCATTTTAGCTTTGCAGGCTCCTTATACTGTTGTTTCATGGATCAAGTGAGTAATTAATCTTTTTGCTATGAGTTGTTCCCTTATTTATAATCTTCACTGGATTTTAGAATGTAATGATCGTCTTTGGCCCAATTTGTAGAGGTGAATATGGAATGTGGACTGCCTTCTTGGCACTACTTGTTCGACTCTTTTTCTTCATTCCTGGTAGGTAGTGAGTATAGCTTGTAATTCTGCGTTTTGGGTTTGATTTTCATAGCTTATAATTTCAATAAGGTTTCCGGGGTTTCTTTTGTTTACAGGTGAGTTGGAGTTACCTCTTGCAGCATTTCTGATACTGGCTGTCGCTCCATATGAAATTTTGAAATTTAGGTAATTAATTTTTACAAACTTTCACAGTTTAGATATAAAATGAAATTCTTTGTATACATTTGTCAATAAATCCATGTTGTTGGCACTTCACAGGGGGACTCAAGAAGGCACAGTGCTATCTTTAGTAATCGCTGGATATTTGGCATTCCAGCATTTCACAGGAATTGGAAGCTTAAAGAAAGCTTTCGAACAAGGTTCTATTGTCGCTACAGTCTCTATAGTTTGTATATGTGTCATGTCTTGTTTGCTGTTACTCTGATTTCATTGTAAAAATACAACCTTGCCTGGCATAGTTTATGTGTTAAGGCCAATGCATAGTTCATGCATCTGATAGATAGCTTCGTGGCGTCAGTTTGCCTGATGCTGCATTATCAGCAAAAAAGTGCATATCTTACAATGCTACCTCAGTGTAGATCCATACTCTTAACATCAGTGACCTTCAAAAAAACTACAAGAAGTATATGAAACAGAAACAACTGATTTACAAGACCATTCAGCAAAGCTTCACCCTGGCAAAAGCAAAAGCAGCTCTGCCAATCTCAATATATCGTGCGAGTCTATTTGGGCCCACCAAGCTCCTATTGGGCCACGTAATCTCAATATTTCAAACAATCCAAGAAACTGAAACGTAGATACTTATCCGTTAAATTCTGTTTCGATTTCTCATCAATTTTTAAAAATCTATTTATTATTTATAAATATAATATTCCTGCATAAAAACTTATATTTTAGAAGCAAAATGTAATATTTCGTTTGAATTAATTATTAAAATAATAATATAAAATTAAAAGAATCTTTAAAAAAGAAATCGGAAATTAGTAAAAAAAATAGGTTTGAGAAGAAGAGAGCAAAAGTCGATTCGAGGGTTTTCTTTCATCTTCAGTTTCTTTCGTTTCTCATCAAAAAGTGAAGTTTTAGGGTTTATTTAGGGTTGATTTAGATCTGTGTGGATTGATCAGTCAAGTGGGTAACGCTAGAGAAGGATGAGCAGCGAAAAGGGGGCAGTTGGGAATGGTTCGATTCCTGCAACGTCGAGAAAGGTGGTGCAAAGCTTGAAAGAGATTGTTAATTGTCCTGAAGCTGAGATTTATGCTATGCTTAGAGAATGTAACATGGACCCTAATGAAACTGTCAGTCGTCTCCTCTCTCAAGGTCAGTCGACATTTCTTGAATTCACTGGTGTGTAAAGCATATGTCTTGCTGTAATTACGGTGATTTGAAAGATTGAGTCTTGCTTAGTTCTGTCGAGTAGTAGCTGGACTGTTAATGTCCATGTTTGGGTGGTAGGGATGTTTTAGCTATGAGATTCATTAATGGATTTGGTTTTTTCCGTAACACAGACCCTTTTCATGAAGTAAAGAGTAAGCGCGAGAAGAAGAAAGAGGTATATATTTTTTTGAAGCACTATTGCTGATATGATCAGTAAATGTCAATGCTTGGTTGGTATGATTAGCTGAGTTTGGTTTTCATTACTTGTAAGTTGGATGCTAGGAGATAGCCATTATATTGCATTTAGGGAAAATTGAACTCTTTTTTGTTTTTAAGAATAAAGATACGAATGAGTATAAGACTCGGGGTGTTGGTAATTCTTCTAGTCGCGGTGGAAGAGGTGCCACTGATAGGCGCACTGGGCCAACTCATTATAACTATTCTGGTATGTGCCTGACTCTGATTTATCGATATTCAACCTCGTTTGTCCACTGGTATATTCTCATGAAATAATAACTGTACTTTTCTTTGTCAGAGTCTGGCAGTGCACATGAAAGATCTGTTAACAGGAGTGATGGGACCTATTGCAATGTTGCACCTCATTCCTCAGCGTCACATGTGGCTGTTGCTGATGTTAATCAGCATTTCTCATCCTTCAGGTGACCACACACCATAGAGCCATAGGGTGTTATGCATATAATCATATGAGTTTACGAGCTGAATGAATTTGCCAAAGCAGTGATCTGTTGCTATCTATTTGACATTGATATTGTATTCACGTTCACTTAGTAGTATATTAATTCATATAAAGAAAATATTCTGAAGACGAGTACGAGTTGGATTTGTTTCATAGTCATAGAGATCATCAAACTATCACAGCATATAATTATTTTCCATATAGAATCTGTTAAATAATATGTGATGCTTGGCAGTTTATAATAATTCTTTGTTTACTGTGTAGTGATGATGCTCTGAAAGCAAGTCAAAGTATGACGGCAATCAGAGGCGATGGGTTCCCTTCATCTGTTCAATCTGCTGCTGGACTTCCGTCGGCATGGCAGGGAGGTAATGCGGGACATTTGTCGATGGCTGATATAGTTAAGAAGGGCATACCTCAGAATAACACTCCAGGTCCACGGCCTGATACTGTTCCAACCCAACATAGAGATGATTGGCCTGCAATTGAGCGGCCTCAAGCGTCTGCATTTCCATGTGAATATGCTGTCGGAAACCTTGAAGTGACTGACCGGCATCACAGCCAAGATAACCATAATGTAAAGTCAAATGGTACTCCGCCAAAAGATAAGAAAATCGAGAATGTCAATGAACATCATATTGCATCTACAACAAACTCAAGTCCAGAGGAAGAAAATGCTGGTGACGCTTCTTATTATGAAAACAGTTTATTCGAGGATTCAAATTTGTATCAGAATTATGGTAATGCATATCAGCATGAAGAAGGTAAATCCTCTCAGAGTGTCTTTTTTGATTTGAAGGATTGGTACTGTGAATCTGTGATTAACTTTTTGGTCATGTTAGATACAGATGTTCAGTTAGTGATTCCATTTTATTTTCAGTTATAAGAGAGTACTTTGCACAGTAAAAACATTGTTTGTTACTTACATGTGTTATTTTTGAGAATATATAGATTGGCACTGTGATATAATCATTCCTTTTTTATTTGGAGCGTATCTGAATGAAGAAAATAAATCCTGATCGAGTGTCTCTTTTGATTCTAATCATTGGCACTGTGATTCAGGTTTATTGGGCATGCTGGTTAGATATGTAGGTTCGGTCATTGATTCCAACTATGCTCATTTATTAGAGTTTCTTACATGAAAAGGCCATATATTGATTGTTACATGGGCAATTCTTATGAAATCATGCCATTGATATGTGTTTTTGGTTGTTGTATTACTGTAGTAATGGTATTAAAATTTAAAACACAATATGTACAGTACAAACTCGTGCATTAGTTTTCCAACTAACTTATCATGTTTTCTCAGCCGAAGATAATTGTGCATCGTTGTCAAACATTGCTGCAAACATGCAGCAATTGAATTTGGAAACGGATGAGCAGGCACAACAGCCGAAGGAGGAAATACATTCGGTAGTGATCCCTGATCACTTACAAGTGCAGAGCTCTGCATGCTTGAACTTATGTTTTGGAAGTTTTGGAGCTGGAATTTCCACTGGTTTGGAAGGAACGAGTACAGCTGATCCTTTGCGCAATGATGTTAAGGCGACATCCAAAACGGAAGATTATTTACCAGATGTCCTTTCAAATTACAGGTTTGTAGTCTAGTTTTCAGATGAGCTAGCATTTTGTCTTTCTGAATGCCAAGCTAACTGTTTTACTATCTATAGAAATGCTGAGTTTAATGAAGATGAGCAAGTTAGGTCAACATCAACTGTTGACATAACTAACAGAAGTTGCCTGATTGATGAGACTCAAACTTCAGTTTCACCCTCTCATCCTGAGGTGATAAAACGTAGTTTTGGTTATGAAGTTGAAGGAGCACAGTATGGCTTCCAAAATTCATTACCTGCTTCCAACTTTGATAACAGTCACCAGCATAAATTAACTACTGTGTATTCTCAGTCACAGACCAGCTCTCAGATGCAGCATACAACTTCTTACTCCGATGTTCTGGTAAGGAAAATATTCATTCAAATATATTACAAGAATCGCAAATGACTTTTATCACTGTGTAAACTTAACCTTCAAATATTCACATTTTTAAGCAGTTGAGTAGCGTGTTGATACTTCGTTTGAGGAAATTAACTTTCGCAAGAAGTTGGTTGCTGAAACGATGCAAATATTGTTTATGTTAGTCTGATAACACCGGATATTGGTCACCGGATATTTATGTTAGTCTGATACTTCAAGAAATTGGACATTTAGTGATTTCTTAAGCTTACTATTCACCATTCAGTACTTGTTTGCAGGCATTCACGAATTTGTTAAGAGCTTCGATGCTGGCCTCTACTGTTCATCAGCCTGGGAGAGAGTCTGATCGTTCATATTCGCAGTTCCATGCAAATCAGTTGCTGGCTGCAAAATATGACACAACAGTTCCTGTTGGTGGTCCTTCTGCCTCCGTAGCCGAGGTATATTTTCATAATATTGGTTTGTGAAAACTACTCGATGATCGAAAGTTTATGGCTCTCACACTGATACTATATATCCATTGCTTCAATCCTTATCAGTAGGGGGCATAGCCTTGTTGAATAGAAGTCAAATGTCCCCAATTACTTTTGCATTGCTCATTGTTTATCAAGTTCAGTTTGACTAAAGTTTGATTATGTGAATGCAAGTTTCAGCCTTTTCCTCCATTAATCAACTGAAAATTAATTCATCCCCCCAATATTTTATAGCTCTAGGTCCGATATATACCATACTGACTTTTTTGTTTGTGTAAACGGGGCTTGAACAATTTACTTATACTTGCGTTCATAATATTTTTGGAATTCATTTATCATATAAATAGTTGCAGGCCTTTGAAACTCGCAGCATGAACTCATCTCAGCAAGTGTTGCCGAGTGCCAATGCGGCCGCCCTTGGATCTGGTCTTCCTCAGCAACTGACAATGCACCCTTACTCGCAGTCGACTTTACCTCTTGGACCTTTTGCGAATATGATTAGCTACCCCCTGTTGCCTCCAAGTTACGCATGCATGCCATCTGCGTTTCAACAAGCATTCAGTGGGAACAGTTCTTACCATCAATCTTTGGCACCAGTTCTACCTCGATACGAAAACAATCTCTCAGTTAACAACTTGCCTCAGCCTGGGGCGGTTCCCTCTGGCTACGGATCCTTTGGTGGAAATTCGACAAATGTTCCTGGAAATTATTTGCTGAATCAAAATGCTAACCCTGGTGGCTCATCCATTGGATATGATGAGCTTGGAAACCCTCGATACAGGGAGCAACTGCTGGCTCTCCAACAGGTATGCTCCCATTCAAAGATTACATATTTTTAGATTAAAATTTAATGAGTATTTTTGTTATGATTGTATCCGGCTATTGGGAAAAAAGTTACTCTTTTGGCAGTTTCAATTTTGCTCATGTTATACTTTCTACATTTGCAGAATGACAATTCGGCTATGTATTCTCATGGAAATGGCAACCGCACAATGTCAGCATTCCCTGCAAATACATATTACAACCACTTTCAAGAACAAAACCAGCAAACCGCTGGGTTCCATCAGAACCAGCAACAACCATCGCAGCATTTTGGTTCCCAAGGCTACCCCAACTTCTACCATTCCCAATCCGGGATGTCATTAGAGCACCACCATCAGCAAAACCAAAGAGATGGTTCTATTGGAGGGTCTCAAGTCCAGCCTTCAAAACAATCTCAGCAACATATGTGGCAGAACAGATATTAACCCTATAAACAGCTTCAAGTCACAATGTTAGTAGAGCAACGAACTGAACCTGACTAGCATTCTTGGCAGCCTTTAACTCAGAGGCTCTATGCTTGTATTTACTAGCATTCTAACGGTGAGAGATCAGGCCTTGCGAGACTATTCCTTTGTGTTAGCTTTAGAGTTACCAACCGTCTTTCTTTCGACTAGATGTCGATGTTTCACACAGTATCAAACATTCTTTGATGCATATTTGTACAGCAGTTTCTTTTCCCTTATTTATGGAGTTGAGTTTGGTGTATGAACACAGAACAAAACACTAGAGGGTTAGTAATGCAATTTCGGAAAGTTTTAGGAAGATATGTAATTTACACATTTGAGATTGATTCAGTACGGGAAGGTGTAGGAAAGACAGCCGTGAGGCATGAGCGTTTTCAGCCGTTGGATTAAATTCAGATTCAGATTAATTATTTCTCCTCTCGTTCAAAACCACATCGCATCGCGTTTGCAGTTTGCTGACGCGATAGACAAATTCGATTTGGTGGAGATTGAAGACTGAAGATTTGCGACTGAGCTCGGCATCTTCTTCGAACGATGGTACGCGTTAGGCTAACCCATATTTTTTTCCTTTGGTTTTTTGATAACATGTTAGCGGTTGTGGATCTTAGGTTAAAGTTTTGTGTTAGGATTTTGGATTGGTAATTGTTGTTTATACAGTGCAAGGCTGCGACTTTATGAATTTTTGAAGGGTTTGTAGATGATCTAAATTCAGGGGTATTTGAGTTTAAAGCTATGACCAGTGGTTTTTATAATTTATGTGTTGGGCATTGTTGTTTGAATTTTACAGGCTGATCCTGAGCTTGAAGCAATCAGGCAGAGAAGGATGCAGGAGCTAATGGCTCAGCGTGGTGGAGGAGGTGGAGGGGTAAGTTTAAAGCTATCTGATTGGGCCTTCTAATGTTTAGTGTCTTTTTATTCTTTGTGTGTGTTATCTTTAGGATTGGTTGCATTTGTTTGTATATGGCAGGGTGGCAGTCAAAACCCTGAACAGAAAGGCTCAGGAGGAAGCTAAAAGGTTGGTCATTGATATTAACATTGATTATTGATGCCCTGCGACTGGATTCATTTCGCATTAAGATCCTCTGAGTAAGAAGATTTTTTCTTAGCTGCGTTTTGAAGTATTTTGATAACTGCAGGGAAGCAGATGAAAGGAGGCAACTCATGCTTAGTCAGGTTTTGTCATCTGAAGCACGAGAAAGGAGTATGTTTCAGTTTTTTGCTAACGAATGTGATTTTTATATATCTATTTTATTTTTTGTACGTCAATTTAGTCAGCAGTTGATTATTTATCTATACAGCATTCATGATTAGCAATAAAAAGTGTCTGAATCCAGTAATGTTCATCATTCTCTTTATTTGTCCTTAAGCGTAAATACTCTTTCTCAAAGACTATCCCCGTTTCAAAACTCAGTTTAAAAACAAAAAATGTTTTTTGTCATCCTTAACGGTCTCCAAAGTGAAATACTTTTCTTCAGAACTGAGTAGGCGGACTTGAGCTGTTGCATTCAGGATCAGGGTGTAGTGTAAACTGTAAAGTTCACATTTAGACATGCGGTGGTAGGGATGTTATCATTGTCATCTTTTGGTTGCATTTATCAGAAGGGCGGGATAATAAAATTATATAATGTTTGCTACGTTGTGTCCAGTATTCTTGAGTCTCAGCTCTTCTCGTATATGATTTATCTCATGTATACGTAATGATCGTCATCTCGGATAGTATCCTCTCCAATAAGTCTTACATAGTTTAGTTTGATGTGCCTTTGTAGTTGCTCGGATTGCTTTAGTGAAGCCTGAGAAAGCCAGGGGAGTTGAAGATGTCATACTGCGAGCCGCTCAGACGGGTCAGATTGTTGAAAAGGTAAAAATAAACTTCATATTGTGATCTTACTCTAGATCTCATCGCATCAATTAGGCAACACCACCTTTCCTGGAGCTAAACTAGTTGCCAATGACACTTCATTCGTAAATGCAGGTATCCGAAGAGAAACTTATATCCTTATTGGAACAAATTAACACACAAACAACCAAACAGACAAAAGTCACCGTGAGTTACAATTCCCATATCTTTCACCAAATTTTTAGCCTACCATATGAACACCCTTGTCATTCCCTTTTGCTCAACTGTTTCAGATCCAGAGGCGCAGGAGTGTTTTAGAGGATGACGATTAGTTTCCTTATTTCACATGGTCAATGCGCTACCGAAATTTATCCAAAATTATTATCCACAGCTTTCCTATGATTTTGAACCATATGTAACTTAATGCATACTGTGACTGTGTGGTTGGTTTTAAACTCTTCCTCTTTTACCCTGAAATACTAAACAATGAAAATGAGTTGATTCCTTCGTCATCTGAAAACTGGAAGAACCTCAACTAAACCAAACAGTCAAGATCAAGTTCATTCAAAGCAAAAGACAAGTTCATGCAAACCTTTTTTTAGTTTCAAATTCTGCCACTTTGTTTAAAAAATTGGATCTTTTTTGATTATGTATTTTAGAATTCAATTGGGTCAACTGCTCTTTGTTCTTGCTTACTACTGTACAATTTTATACTTATAAGAAATACAAATAAATGAAACAACACAAAGACCAAAAACCGTCAGTTAAGGAAGAGCAAATCGAAATGTAAGGGACAGAACGTTCATCTGAAGTATTCCCCAAACCTTGAAGCAAAAGCTCGCTCTTGGACGAAAGATTTAGTTGGTGCATTCGCTGTTTTTATTTCGTATTTTATTGATTTTATTCTTGTGATTAGTTGACAAAGATCACCTCTCACAGTCTCTTTCTTTGTCTTGCGCCTTAAAGGTTGCACTTTAACTTCGATTCTTTAGATCCTTGCATCTGGGTCGTTTTGCGTTTTCAGCTAAGATTGGTTCCGGCGAAGAAATGGTGGTTTCTGGGCCGCTCACTGCTGGACAGGTAGGCTTTTGGATATAATTTGCGTGCAATGTGTTTGATCTTTTGCCTGAAAGATGTTGGCACTTTAGAATTTCAAGTATTTGGATATTTTTAGTTTTAGGGCTGGATCATTATAGCGCATTTGATTTTGGACAAATGTTGAAATTTGCTGTAGGTTTCGATCAATTATTATGCAATTCTAGTGGTGGTCTGTTTGACCAGCTTATTCTTAAGTCAGTAAATAGGAGCTGCATTGTACTTGTGTTTCTCTTCAGCATTTGGTGTTTGAATTGGGAGCAACAAATATAGGTTTTGACATTTTGTTTATTCCATGTGTGACATGTTTTTAGTGAGTAACTGTTATAGTGTGTTGAAGCAATGAAGTCTCTCAATCTGGTACATGATGTTGATCTGTACTTGGTAATTGTAAATGGTGATTACTGCATGGTTCTTGACTTCTTATGTTCTTTCACTCTATCAACCGGATGTTGATCTCATGTTCCCTGGTTGTTCTGATTCACAGGTGTCCTTTTTACTTGGGTTCATCCCAGTGCTAGTTGCATGGGTTTATTCAGAATATTTAGAATACAAGAAAACGTCTTTGCCTACAAAAGTGTGAGTTCTGTTTTCCACATGAGTACATGGATACAGTATTTCAGTTGCATCGTGTTCCCTTAATTTATAGTTACATTCCATTCAAACCTAATTTTCCATGCAATTGAGTAAAGCTACAGTGGTGCTACTCCTTTTTACCTTGCAGACATTCTGATAGTAACTTGGTTGAGTTGGCAACTGAGGCAGCCAAGGATGAAGATCGTGCTGTATTGCTGGAAGGAGGCCTTACAAAATCGGGGTCTGCAAAATTTAGTAGCCCGTCAGTAAAATCAAATTTGATTAGGTTGTGGAGATGCCCGCACAGTGACCTACCGATAATATGATTTTCATGAACAATGACTTTTGAAATTTACTCCTGCTTCTCTTTCATGTAGATTCTTAACAATGGATGATCTTTTCTTGCTAGAGAACAGGCTTACTTTGAGACAAATGTGAGTTGATGGAAAATTTAGTATCTTTTGCGGCCTCTCGATTACCTTGTCTCATACTATGTTGTAATTGTTATAGGTCTAAATTTGGACTCATTCTGCTGTACTTCTACATCTGCGATCGTACAAATCTGATTCCAGAGTCCACAAAGGTCTTTAACCCAACTTTCCTTCATTTATGCTACTTTAATGGTCCTGCATTCTTGACTGTGATGCCTAATTTTTTTCTAATTGATTTTCTTACAGAACTACAACCGCGACCTATTCCTTTTCCTCTACTCTCTCCTCATCATTGTGGCAGCCATGTCATCCCTCAAAAAACATACCGACAAGTCAGCGTTTTCAGGGAAAGCTATATTGTACCTTAACCGTCATCAAACAGAAGAATGGAAAGGATGGATGCAGGCAAGTGTTTCACCTGTATTAAATACTTCTTGGTCATGCATTGTTATCTAGCAGATGCATTTCTCCATTCCAACCACTTTCCTATGTATTTTTTGTTCACAAATGGCTACTAAGATGGATTTTGAACAGGTTTTATTCTTACTGTACCATTACTTCGCGGCAACAGAAATATATAACGCAATACGCATGGATGACTGGCTTTGGAAACTTCTCCTATTATTATATTTGAAAGGATTTCAGCCTGGCACGTTTTGCTCAGGTTAATTTATCTCTTGGCTGGTTATGAATTGCTTTATTGTAATTAATAACCTATAACCTAAATACATCATTTGATTACATTATTTGCAGATGATGTGGAGGCTAAACTTTTTTGTTGCCTTCTGTTGCATTGTTCTTAATAATGATTACATGCTCTATTATATTTGCCCGATGCACACACTTTTTACCCTAATGGTGTACGGAGCGCTAGGTGTTTTTCATGAGTACAATGAAATGGGATCGGTTATGGCTGCAAAGATTATTGCGTGCTTTCTTGTGGTCATCTTGATTTGGGAGGTTCCCGGAGTTTTTGATATTTTTTGGGGGCCTTTGACATTTTTATTAGGTTAGTAACTTAGCCCGTTCAATTTGATCTGACGCTATCCAGTCCAGTTTTGTTTAAGATGCACATTAGTTATCTGAATAAGTTAATGATCTCAGTGGATGCTTACATTGATATTTTATATAATAACAGGTTACAATGATCCTGCAAAACCAAGTCTCCCACGATTGCACGAGTGGCATTTTAGATCTGGGTTGGATCGATATATATGGATAATTGGGATGCTATATGCTTACTATCACCCCAGTGTAATACTTCGCATTTCTGTAGTTTGATTAATACCGAAGTTGAGTTTGTAAATATTGACAATCTGGAGCAGCAAATAATGTATTGCATTTCAGGTGGAGAGATGGATGGAGAAGGTGGAAGAAATGGATCCAAAACGAAGACACACAATTAAAGCAAGCATTGTAACAATTGCTCTAACTGTGAGTACTGTGGTATCTGTTTTGATTGCCTACTTAGATCCTGCTACTAAAACCTTTCCTGTTTTCAGGTTGGTTATATTTGGTATCAATGTGTTTACAAGTTGGACAAAGTTACTTACAATAAGTATCATCCTTACACTTCCTGGATTCCAATAACGTGGGTTACTACTATCCTTTCAAAATTTTAAAATATAACTTTGTATCCATAGAGTTCTATTTGTGTAATTTACTGTGTCATGTTTGTTCCCACAGAGTGTACATTTGTTTGCGGAATTTTACTCACCAACTCCGAAGTTATTCTCTGACCCTTTTTGCGTAAGTTTTATTGAAAACATTGGCAAATGGTTTATCACATGCATGTAGTACCTTTCAAGAAACTAAATAATAAAATCTAAGAATATAATTGCGTGATATCTTACCAGGTGGCTTGGGAAGATAACTCTAGAAACATACATTTCCCAGTTTCACATATGGTTGAGGTGAGATGAGTTTGAATATGTTTTTAATTTGGTTTTGGTGATTACTTTTTTTGTAAAGGAAACTAACTATTCATGTGAAGGTCTCTTGCTTATATTTTAGTGTTTATTAAGTTTTCTGGTACGTGTAGATTTTTTTCAAGTAATGAAAACGTAAATCAGTTCTAACTCTAAAGTTCTGTGCAGATCAGATGTGCCCAACGGGCAACCAAAGTGGCTTCTTTCCATAGTTTCCAGGATACCCAATGGTTAACTTTATGCTCACTTCTGCAATTTATGTTCTGGTGAGTGTATCTTTAAGTTTTTTAACAGAAACCATGAAACGCAACATAATCTGATCATTTTACTATTTATTAGGTTTCACTTCGACTATTTGACCTGACAAACTCACTAAAGTCAGCTTTTGTACCTACGAAAGATGATAAGCGGCTGCTGGCTAACTTCATTGCTGGCATCGTTATTTCTGCATCTCTCTATTTTTTCTCCCTTTTCTTACTAAAGTTACACGGATAGCTAGTAAGCTCTCTTAATCCTCTTATACGCTAAAGATAACACTCAGTTTCATATACCTTTAATTGCAGTACATTGGGTAGCTTTTTCCATGTAAATTACTACAACAGGTCACATCTTTCGAAGTCAGTATAGTTTCACAGAGGCTTCATGCTACCTATCATGTCAATGAAAATTTTACACATCTCAAATAAGGGAGGTTGAAGAACAGGCCTTATAAGCATAGCTGATCATCAACAAATACTTCAGGAAGGGTTTACCTTCATTTTCTTTGCCACAGAAGTAGCTTGCCAAGGTTTCACGGCATAGTGAAAAGGAATTACTTTTTGCTTCTCTACATTTCCTATCACTTCTTGTATTTTCCTGTTTTCATGGGCTTCATTGTATGCAACTGAACTTGTGCAACCCTTCTAAATGGAGGGTCTTGATTCAGGTTTTCTGATCTAAAGTACGTATGTTGAGGTCTTGTTTTTTCATGTGTAATTACCCCATAAGGATTATCTTGAAAGAATCCGGTGTCATGACTCGTTAGGTAACACTTGCTGTGTAGTCTGTATGACCATGTACAGTTACTCTATGTGAGTTCATTTTTAACCTCTGTCATCGATATTATATACATAGCTCTCTTTATTCGTCATGCTTGGGTTTGGGTATTAGTACCAAGTGTGCTCAAGACAACAGTTTTGATGTCTGACTTTGAAAAGCTTAGCTTGCGTCTTTGATACATGGAAGTTGAAGATGACAAGAGTAATGCTCCTTTATGACGTTTGCTCCTTTACTCACCCTTTTGATCATAACTATCTTTGGTTCTGGCATGGCTAGCCTCATCTTTAGCTGATCAGTCACCTTCACATATAATTTGCGTGTTGAATTCATGATTTCACTTTTCAGCACCTTGCTTGAGCTAACAGCCTCTCTTTCTGTTTCAGGCACACTTCTTAGAAGACATTTTTTCTTTTCTTCTGATGTGGTAGAAGCTCAGCTCAGGACTTGATGTAGCCTCCATGTGTAAGTCCTTGTTTCTTATGAGGCACCAATAATTTGTACATTACAAAATCCATTCGAAGCCATATGTGTCAGGTTTTGGTGGCGGACAAGGATGGCTTGGTACAAAGGAGGAAACAGCGGATGGATGGCATGTTTGGTATCCCTAGTTACATTTCCAGTCTTCATTCCCTATTTATTCACCTCATCCTACAATTATTCATTCGTAACGGTTATACATTAAATAATCACACAAACTGGTAACTTGTAGCTCAACTACATATATTTAGTGCTCTGTCATCTTCAGAATTTTCGTTTGCATTATTTTTCATATTTATCTCCTGCAGGGCTTAAATGGAGCACTGAAGTTTGCACTCAAACATTACAATGCTGACAAGGAGCGATAGCAACATCTCATTCAAAAGGTCATGTATTTCACTTGGGTTTCTTTATCCTTGAAATGCAAAGATCTTTACAAGAAATCTGTGAGCAGGGCCATGGCGGTAAATAAATGAGCGACGGCCAAAGCCAAGAAGATACAAAAGCTTTCCTTCAGGTACGTTGGCAAAAAGAGAATCGAAAGAAAACCTAGGAGATTACCTTCATAACTTAGTAAACCAAATAATACAACGAATCAAGTTATCCGAAAGTATAATTAGTGAAAAGTAGATAGGCATCACTGACAAACTGCATATGCACCTATATCATTCAATTGTTCTTAGTGAGTTATACATGTGTTGTTCCAGATTTATTCCCTTGATACTTTTACAGATAAAAATTCCTTCAAGTTGTGATTGAACATTTTTGTTTCTTTTTTCATTTGAATTCTGATAGCGTAGAAATACTTATGTGTATGAAACTTTTTTGTGTTGCATATGAAGTATATAAATCAGTTTCTCTTCTTGAGGTTTCTATACTATTTTAGTTTCTAATTTTTCAGTTAATTTATGCTTAGCCAAATTCTCTGTGGGGTAACTAGTTATGTAAACTGCAGATGAAAATTAGCTGGAAATCAAACTTCATTAATGTGCATAGGGTTTTTGTCATTAAAACATAAATTATATGTCTCTCGCAGGTTGTTGCTTGAATTTAAAGTTTTCAGCTATTACTTTCCGGGGGCAAAGTTGGTGGCAAAAGCCCAGGCATTGTTGTTGACAGGGTCAGCAAGGTGGTCAGCAAGGTTCTCCAAGGGTCCCTTTCCGGTGACAATGGCCTGAACGAAGAATCCAAACATAGAGAACATTGCAAGTCTTCCATTCTTCAGCTCCTTAACCTTAAGCTCCGCAAAAGCCTCAGGGTCATCAGCAAGACCCAATGGGTCGAAGCTACCTCCAGGGTACAATGGGTCAGTGATCTCGCCGAGAGGCCCTCCTGCAATGCGGTAGCCCTCCACGGCTCCCATCAAGATTACCTGGGTAGCCAAATGGCCAAAATGCTTTGTGCGTGGACCAAGCTTGGGTTGCCCAAGTAGTCAAGTCCTCCTTCACTGAAGATCTGAGCTCCAGCCTTGAACCACACAGCCTCACCAAACTTGACACCATTGCGGGATAAAAGCTCTGGGAAGACGCATCCAAGAGCACCGAGCATAGCCCATCTGGAGTGGATCACCTCAAGCTCACGGTTCTTGGCGAATGTCTCAGGATCAGCTGAAAGTCCAGCAGTGTCCCAGCCATAGTCACCAGGGAACTCACCGGTCAGGTATGATGGTGCTTCACCGGAGAATGGTCCCAAGTACTTGACACGGTCTGGACCATACCATGGCTGGATGACACTGCAGGCTTTGATTTGGCTGCTGTCTTCCTCATTGTAACCTTGCCATTCCCAAACACTTCAGACACAGTTGGTGCAATCTTCACTGCCTGGCCGGCAAGTGCTGGAGAGGACAGAGCCATTGTTGAAGCAGCCATTGTTACAATAAGTAGCTGAAACCTGATGAAAAGGAGAAAGTTGTGTTTTGAGCTGAGAGTGATGCAAAAACAAGAAATTAGTTTGATCAATTTATACAGGCTGAGAGCTTATGCTTCTTATCTGACACCATCGGTTCCTCTCATCCCATTGGTTAAGCAAAATTCTGCAGTGTCCAATGCTTGGATTCTCAATCTGTCAAGATCAGATATGTAGTCTGTCTATTGCCAGCAGGACAAGTGTCTGCACCTGGTTGGCTGTGACACACTCTGAATTCAGATTTTCTAAATTCTACTCCGTGCAACTTTTTTAGGGTTTTTTATCCAAAACCACCCTTATAATAGGGTGTTTTGCCATCAACCACCCTTATAATGCCTATTTACCAAAACACACCCTTATAAATTTTTCCGTTAGGGTTTAACCACCCAACGGCACTTCCGTTACTCATTCCGTTAGAATTTGATTTTTATATATTTTTATTAATAAAAAATTAAAAAAAATTAAAAAATTAAAAATTAAAAAAAAATTAAAAAAATTAAAAAAAATTAAAAAAAATTAAAAAAAATTAAAAAAAATTTAAAAAAATTAAAAAAAATTAAAAAATTAAAAAAATTTAAAAAAATTTAAAAAAATTTAAAAAAATTTAAAAAAATTTAAAAAAATTTAAAAAAATTTAAAAAAATTTAAAAATAATTTAAAAATAATTTAAAAATAATTTAAAAATAATTTTTTTTACAAAAAACTAAAAAAATTAAAAAATTATGTCAGAAATGTTTTAATTTTTAATTAATAAAAATATTTATTATTTTTCTGTACTACTGAATTTATTATTATTGGTATCTTTATTTATGCCGTCAATAGACTTAAAATTATATCGGAAATGTTAATAAATTTTTATCAAAAAAAGAAAGAAATGTTAATAAATTAAGTTTTGGACTTTTCTTGAAATAGAATAAATTTGAGTAACACATTACAAATAATTAAAATCATCATAGGAAATGTTTCAAGAAGAAAATATATGTTTTCGTAGGATTGTAGGACATCATATCAACCATCATTATAAATAAGGAATGACTAAATAATTTAATTTTAATCATTTTGTAATGTAGAAAATTATTCAATATTACAAAATTATTTCAAGCATAGATAACATATATCCCTTATGGATTTAGTTCGGGAAAGACAAGTTCATTTAGTAAAATTGGTTATGAAGTAAAGTATGCGGTTGAATATGCAAAAAAATATGAGGCAGTTGAACTTCTCGAACTTCTCCCTCGCCTTATAATTCTTTATAATTATATAACTTGTGACTCTAAGGTCAATTTTCCAACGGTTTAGATATTTTATTTGAGTATTCAATTCAACAATTTGGCAGTAAACCATCAAATTCATCCTCTCAAGGTCAATTTTTTTAAATTTTTTTAATTTTTTTAAATTTTTTAAATTTTTTAAATTTTTTTAAATTTTTTTAAATTTTTTTAAATTTTTTTATTTTTTTTTATTTTTTTTTATTTTTTTAAATTTTTTTAAATTTTTTTAAATTTTTTTAAATTTTTTTAAATTTTTTTACATTTTTTTAAATTTTTTTATTTTTTTATTTGGGTTTTAAATTTCCGACATAATTTTGTAATTTTTTTAGTTTTTTGTAATTTTTTTAGTTTTTTGTAATTTTTTTAAATTTTTTTAAAATTTTTTAAATTTTTTAAATTTTTTTAAATTTTTTTAAATTTTTAATTAATAAAAATATATAAAAATCAAATTCTAACGGAATGAGTAACGGAAGTGCCGTTGGGTGGTTAAACCCTAACGGAAAAATTTATAAGGGTGTGTTTTGATAAATAGGCATTATAAGGGTGGTTGATGGTAAAACACCCTATTATAAGGGTGGTTTTGGATAAAAAACCCACTTTTTTATTAACACAAGTGGTGTACAGACTACAGAGGCCGCTTGGCACTAAACGATAAGAATGCTGGATGAACTCATATTGGAAATGAGTTGGTCAACGTTAAAATATAGTTTATATATTTAGCGCATTTTCAAGTGCGACTCTGTGGCCCAATGGATAAGGCGCTGGTCTACGAAACCAGAGACTCTGGGTTCGATCCCCAGCAGAGTCGTTTTGTTAGTTTTGCTCTGTAATAATTATTTTTATTGTTATTTTAAATTTACAATGATATTTCTCAACCAGAATTCTGCTTGAAATGATTAATGAGTGCATTGCTCTTCTTGCAAGGCTCCATCAGTAACTTGAGAGTAGTGGTTTTACTCTTACTCTTATCTTTATGAACCACCAACTGATTTGATGGTCTAACCTGCGGCAGTCCATCGGCCAAACTCGCTTGCCCTGACTTCACACATGTAGTCCCATTTATCCTGGAGCAGATACAAAAAACCCATAATAGAAATCTCTGCTGTGAGCAGCACCAACCACAGACCAATGCTCTTTTTTTCTTCTTGTATGATCCCAAGCCTGTGTAAATGTTGGTGCTCCCTGTTAAAGTCATTGCTGTTCCACTTAACCAATGCGCTAAAATACCATTTGCTTCTCCCTATCCCCCCTACACAAGTTTTTCTCGTTAGACTAAACTACGATACATTGAATTTATAAAAATGAATACTTGAAGTATGGCGCTACCGATTTGGCCTGCAGAAACCGACAAGGGCTTGGACCCAAACTGCAGCGTAAAGTACAAGGCCAAGTCTTTGATGAGTGTTGTTGAATGAGTTTTCAAACTTTTGGATGGACAGTACCGCTGCGGTAGTGGTGAGAAGCACTGATGAAACCTAGAGAAAACGAGATTTTAGCACATGGGTATGCTTAGGTTTACTTGGTATCAAAGAAGAGATGATTGTGATAGTACAAAAAACTTGACATTCTCATGGAGATCCAAAAATAAGATTTTCTTCTTTAACAGTATGGACATCATGATTAAAGGTAACAAGGATTTCTATAATGCAGTGGAAATGGATCAAGTTTGTAATGATCACTCTACTTTCTCTTTTTTCTTTTTTCTTTGTCTTTTAAGAAATATTTTTTACTATCAGATTGTGCAGATGGTGAGTGTATGAGGAATGGAGCTTACCTGAAAGATGGCATGGAGATAGTAGAGCAATTTGGCTTTTTCACGACTTTCATGTTTGTTGCACATTCGGATTAAGAGTATGCCAACAGGCATTAAGAACCCCATCGAAGACCACAGGAGAATGCCATGAAGTCTGATATCCGATATGTCTGGCGTGTACTGCAAGAGGAACAATGAACTGGTACTCTCATCTCATCAAAAAACAGCAAAATGTACATGATAGATAACCAGAAAGGATGGTGATCTGAAGATGGAATTACCTTGAGAGTGTGACTTTTCATGCTCTGATGGTTGCCTTGAAAGTTTGTCTGTGATCCATGACAAGTGCGTTTAAGGAGATGGGTTGAGCAGATCATGAGAAAAACAAACAGCAGTCTCACCAATACCTTCATTTTTGGACTAACAGAATGGAAACTGGAGCTGGAGCTACTAGCACTGAAGTGTTTGCAAACTAAAAAGGAAAATCTGTTAATTAGAAAAACAACTCTAAACAAATGGCAGACAAGTGAATGGTGGCAATGACTTCCTGAACTGGACCCTTCCACTTTAAAAAACCACAATTTGAAACAAGAGTTAACTGGAAGATACATCTATCAGTAAATACATACCTCATGATGCAGCATCCTTCACTGTATCTAAGAGAAACTCAACAGCTAAGACACTTTTCATGAGATATCCAACTGCTACTAGAGCGCTGTGACAACTGACCTGCAACTGCAAGTACAAATTGATAACACTGGCCAATTTACAAGGTTAAGGTTTGTAGCTTAATACTATTAAACAATAAAAAATTATCCTTGACAAACAGCATGTGTAATAAATGAAAAGAGAAAATTTTTCATGTTGAAACTAACAATGACAAAATAAAGGGATTTTCAGCAAATGGAGTCTCATCAAAATTCAGTGGTTTGTAGCTGGCTTTGATCATCTAAACTAGAATTACATAAAGAGGTTGGGCCTTGATGCCTTGTAGGTGGTTTTCAGCTTCCTGCTTGGGGGCCTACCTTCCTGAACACCAAGGGGAACTTGATCTTTGAGTTATGGAACTGCTTGGTGCTCTCCCTCTTGCACAACTTAGCTGGGACAGTGGCAGTTTTGATGATCTGGATGCAGGGAAACCTGACTCTGTGACGAGAAGCCATCTCAGTGTACATCTGCTCAACAGCCCCGTTCAAGGTGGTGTCTCGATACTCCTTGTACATGTTGTGGTAGCCAGTACGACTCTGGTAACGCAGCCAGATACCATAGTTCTTGATGGTGGTTGGGTTCTTCTCAAAAATCTACACATATAAACACCGTAGAGATTAGTAAAGAACCACAAACCCAGTAAACACTGAAATACAAAAACTGATAAGTGACAACTATATTGAATACTGGAAAAAATGACTGAAATTATATTTGGTCTTTCCAACATTCAATCCATATCATGTAAAAGCACAATGAAAAAATCAAAAAACCGCAAATCTCCCTTGATTCCAATTTGTTCTCATACTTGTCTTCAAACCAACAATATATAACGAGAGGGATGGTACTCACAAAAGGCCATTAATATTAGGTATACTGCGGAGCACACTCATCAGTAATAAAATGCAACTCATCTACACTTTTCAACTGCTTATTATGTAAACTCAGACAAACACGCAACCAGAAACAGCAATTAAGAGACAATGTTGACATTCAAGATTGATTTATCTAAACATACGGAAGACTAACAATCATTGCCTCATTAGACACACATCAGTACAAAACATGAAATGAGATTCCTCAGAAGCCGAATAATTTGACCATTAATAATACAAGATAACCTGCTATCAAAAATAAAATACAAGATAACCACAGTGCCTTGGAAATGTCCCTAAAAATCTAAGCAAATATACCTACAAAAGGTAGTGAAGACAGAGAATAGGTTAGTACCTCATTAATGGCAAGCATTTGTCCGTTGCTTTTCTTTACTTTCTTAAGCTTCCTAAGAAAATACCTATACAACAAAACAACCCAAAAACTTACCAAATCTACACTTACAATGGGTGCAAAAATATCAGCTTTTATGTACATGAAAAAAGACAAACCAGAATTTGGACTTAGCACGGACTTCGTTAGTAGCCCAGAGCTTCATCCGGTAAATCTTGGGATGCTGATCCTTTTCTGTAGGAAGAGCTCTTCCCACAACTTGGTACTGATGAAACTAAAACACACAAACACTCATAATTAGCTAGTAAATCAAAGCAACAAGGACAGTAAATGATTCAGATTTAAGCTTAAATGAATGTATAAATGACGTAAATTATGATTCAATTGATTATGAGGATATGAGCTTACCCTGAAGACACCCATCTTCTCCTACTGCCGCTGCTCGCTCGGTCGACGTTCCCGTTGGATTAGTTTTCTGCGAAAAACGCAAATAAGCTTGCTAGGGTTTTCTATACTGGGCCGACAACATCTGAAAATATGGCCCGAGTAACAGTACAACCCAACCCAATTCTTTACACTACATTTTAGAGTACGTGCGAATGCGATTAGCAAGACGTTCAACAGTTTTACATAATTGGACCGCATCGAACCGAGTCACTAAACTATGACCAACGCAATAAGCCCAAGGCCAACAATAAGCTGGAAAAACTGAGCCCAACTAGCCAAGCAGCGGAAATGCTGCGGACTCTGATGTCGTCTACGACCGGCCCACAAAGTGAAGTCCTGTCGTCACTCCTTGTATTATAATAAACGCTGTAGAACGCTACACGGGCTGTGAAGTTCACACTGGCAACCTGAAAACTGGAGTTGGAGTTTGGTGTGTAGTGGATGGTCTGAGCTTGGTCTCACGCGAAGGCCATCACGGCTAATTGCTGCTGGCATTTGTCGCCAGCTTCACCTAAGTTGAAGGTCATGGTGTATACTTCGTCTGACTTGGTTTCAACCATTTGTGAAATAATGCCTTCTTTGCTTGAGAGGAGCCGCACTGCACGTTTACCTTGTGGGACTGAGTAGTGGTACGAGTCTACGAAGCGGACGGCCCTGTTTGACTCGACCATCCAGCCTGGTAATGAAGTTATTTCCTCGTCCAGGTTTGTCGGGAGAAGAACGCCCAATGATGAGTTGGTGAACATCCATGGACCTTCCTCGAAATCACCATTGATGACATTACCTGTAACGGGAACAAAAGTTGAAGTTAAAACTGATGATGGCAAAAAAACCTTGAAGTTTTGGTACATATACTACCTTTAAGCTTTTCAGGAGTGAAGAGCTTTTTAATGGTAGGTCCTCAAGTTGGATCATCCTCCATTCCAGGATTCCTGAATGTTATGAGAACATCCTCATCATCTGCCTCGAATGCACAAGCATATGAATCCCAACCATATATATTATAAACCGTCTGCAGATCAATAGTCTGAGAAGCGCCAGGGACCGATACATTGAGTGACTCGAGCTGAGCGCAGGTGCGAGCTGAGCTGAAGGTGACCTAGTAAACTGATCCTCTTTCAAGCTTCAAATCCTGGCTTATCTCAGCATCATTTCCCAATCGAATTGCATGTGTTCCACCCGGTATGACAAGGATCATGGCACCTTGCTGCTGGGATGACTCCACTAGCTCCACAGTCCCCTTAGAGGTCCAGCTGGGATCACAGTGACCTCATTACCAGCAATTTCGGTGGAAAAGCTATTTGGTGGTAGGATCTCGAAATCGCCATTGAGTAGCAGTCCTGAAAAACAATCCACAGCGTACACATATCACAATAAAGGATTATACTACTAAACAGCTTTGTGAATTTTATTTGTCTTTTTGGCTGCGCCATGTATAATTAACTTGCATGAAATAATTAACTAATTAAGAGAGCATTACCAGATTTAGACCTCTGTTATTCCAAATAGTTTTTATATTTGATGGTTAGAACTTAGAACAGTAAAATCATTTCCACTATTCAGTTCCTAAGCCGGCTGTTTTAAAATTTGGAAACATGATTTGATCTCTATATATACTGAAGGATGGGCATGGCTACAGTTATACTATCCAAAATATTAGTAAGACAAGTAACTCAGAAAAATATTATCAGCTCACCCTCTACTAACCACCAAAAAAGGCTGAAGTCTATATAGGGATGCAACAAACACAACAAAGGTTCAACAAATTTACAAAAAGAAACTCACTTTGACTATCCGATATTCCGATCTAGTGTAGCTTTTTTACTTGTCCTCGGGAATGCATGTGGGTATTATTCCTCTATCTTGGCTTTGTGATGTCAATATGCTATGAAGCTGCTTCTGCAGTTGAGCTCTTATTTGGTGATTAGAAGCCAAGCTTTTCTCCAAATGCTTCTTCAAGCATAACAGCTCTGCCTTTCTGATCTCAGCTTCAGTAATCTCTGAATTTCCCATGTATGTAATATCACCTTGAAATGTCACAAATTTTGCCTCCAGCTGTAATACCCAAAAAACGCAACACGGATGAAGAAAGCTATTACCATCTTCAAAACATAATAGATATACTAGCTCTCAGTAATATTGTTTGATTTCATGAATGCACAAAGAACAGAACTCCGAAGTCCCAGGCTCACAGTCTGAGAGTTTAGACATAACTTCTCATTTAATGCATTATAATTTGTCTTGAGACCATAGACATCACCATTTATCAACTGACGTGCATTAACCATTACTGTCATCTCAGCAAAAAAGAGTAAAGCATTTTAACTGCAGTCCTTAAGCAACACATCCATACAGACCTAAACAACTTTATGCCTCTAGAGTTGCCCGCCATATATACTATGATACATGTTCAGACATCCAGAAAGCTAAGATTTTATCCAAAACAACTTTTACAATAACTAGATACATGACTTGTTATGTACCTGAGCTATCCCTTCCCTCAGTGCATCTATACGTTTTCTACAATCATCAGAAAACTTTTCAACACTTCCAGTAAACTCGTCAATTTCCACTTTCTTTAATTCATAGAAGCGGTCCTTTTCCTTCTGTATCTCCTCTAGCTTACTCACTTCCTCCATCAAAACCCTAAAAATCAAATCACAATGATTATGCCATATCCTCACCAGAAACCACAATTTTGCACGTAGTTAGAACCAAAATCATACCTGATTTGGCTCATTGTCTCCTCATATCTCTCGTCCAGTTTAACAATTTCAGATTTAACATACATAACCTTACATTTCCGCGACACAATATTCTGCTGCAGAACCAAGCACCTGTGCTCCATTTGCCTCAATATCTCCACCCTGGATGCTAACTCTGCTTTCTTCCTCACGTTCAGCTCCTTCTCCGCCTGAAAATTTCACGAAATCGAATCAACATCGCCGCATCTCGAACATCAAAATCAATCAAAAACGTTCAGAAAACATCACCTGAAGAAGATCAAGGCGTTGATTCCTAGTCTCCTCTATCAACTGAAACCTCTCACGGAAGGCCGACGGAAGCGACATAGCTCCGATCGAACTACGTACGGAAGTGAAGCCGGTTGTAAACGATCGGATTGGATTTGGGCTAAAGATTTCAATTGGCAATTTGAATGTTAGGGTTATATATACCTACAAGGCTGTGGCATTGGGCCTCGATTGGGCCGCGAAGACTGAAGGATAACTCGTACAAGAGTGCAAGTACAACCTCAAATTGTTCTCAAAAATTATATGACATATTGCAATTTATGACGAAATATATTTTAGATATTCTACAAAAAATTGTAATCGAAATAAAAATATTTTAAAATTAATATATAATTTAAATTTTTAAAAAATAGCATTTTAGCATCTGATTTTTTATAAATTTCATCTTTTCTTCCTTGGCATTTTACATTTAACAAATTAACATACTTATTATTATAAACAGAAAAGCTTTAAATAATCAGATGTGATATTAATGGTTTAAATTAATTAGCATGTTAAATATGGTAAAGTGAAATGACATAAATAAAATTATTTCTTTTTTAAAGGAGTATAGGAAAAGAATGAGTGCATACATGAGAAAAGCTAGAAAAACAAACTTAAACATATCGAATGGATTACACGTATTAATTAAGATAAAGACATCAACTTTACTATTTGAGAGTGATTGAATATATCGTTAGAATTTAAAAATGTCTCAAATAAAATTCATTGATCTCATGCTCTCATGCATGCTTGCTTTTCCATCAAATATAATACTTCAGAATTTCCTAGTTTACAAATAAATCAATGTGGACTTGGTTACTTTGAATATCTAATTTAACTCCAATATGCATAATTTAACTATGAACACTGGAAAACAATCCAACAAAGGAGCAGCATCATCCATGCCTTCACCAAGTAATGATCTGCTGCAGACGATGTGAAATGTGAGCCTGGAGAAATGGACGATACAAAAGTGGATGAGCTCAACAAGGTTGACATTCCAACATTATAAGCCAAGGTTCCATCAGGATGATACAGACCATAGTTTCTCTCTGATCCCACTCCAGGCTTCATGTTCTCATTGAATAAAGCGAATAGATAAACATCCAGCTTATATTGAGGTCTCAATGGTGTCCCCTCGTTCCCTAACAAATGTCTCTTGAACATATTCCTAGTGTATACTGCAGCATTTTCTAGGGTTGCACCAGCCTCATCCGGGTCCCCATTCGATGGCCATCCTGTCTCGGATACCCTAACATCAATCCCCTTGAACCCTAGTCTACTCATCGCGAAGATAACTGCATCTACTTGAGCATGCAACATATTGTCATAATGTAGGTGTGTGAATGGATCAATCATGCCAACCGTGTTAGAGTTCATTAGAACGTAGTCTAGAGAAATGTGTGATGGATCATCCTTGTATGTGAAGAATGGGTAAGCATTGATCCAAAAAGGGGAATTAGTGTTATACAAGAATTGCAAAAACTGGACCATGATGGAGGTCAGTTCAGGCTTGAAAGTCCCTGCTGAAGGCGGGTATGAACTTGATAGCACAGCCAAGGAGTTAGGAGTAGAGATATGTATAAAGGTATTAAGCCCAAGCTGGACCAAAGCTTGGTGAATGCTAGTCATGGCTGGGACAACATGGATCATCAACGATAAGTCAGGGTCACTGAAAACCTCATTACCTACCGCAATGCCAGTTATTTTGGTTGCTGGATAGTAAGGAGCTATGTGGGTATTGACCCATTGGAGTGCTTGCTCTGAATCTGATAGAGTTTCCATCATGTTGTTTTCAACAGTAACAATGACTTCAATACCTGTATTGGCAAATGCTTGTAGAATGATAGGATTTGTGTCATAGATTCTTGTTTTTGTGATCCTAAGGGATTTGAGCAGAGTAACAGCTTTCTCCGGATGTGGCAGGTTGCTCCCAAGCTGTCCATAGTTGATTCCCAATGATGTCACGCCTCCAAACCCTTCAAAATTACAAAACACACATACATGTTACTTTACAAACTTAGCAGGCAAAAATAAACCTAAATTACTGATGTGACAAGTAGCTAGCAGAAGATGTACCTGAAGTTATCAAGACATGTAAGATGTAAATGATCACTGAAACCAATCTCATCTTCTTATTAATATCTTCCGGCAGCACCAGTGTGAAACTTTAGTTCTGCAGGCTAGTGTGATATGTAAGTAGGATTTGTGTGTTTATATAGTACTAGAGAGTAAAGTGATATACTTGTGTGGATTAGGTCGATTGACCCAACAGCGTACGTCAACTTGGAACTGCTGCATGTGACTATTTTCCCTTATATAGAAACATGAATTTTAATAGAAAGAAGAAAAAGATGGATAAAGTAAAAAAACGACATCAAGATCCATTGTGGATTTTGTGGTAGGGTTTGTTATAACGATAGAGCTTGGATGATGCACCAAACTTTAAGAAAGATTTCTATCCAATTAAACATCTTCGTAGCTTCTACCACATGCAGTTCAGTGCCATGGTCGGAATGCAGTAAGAACTTGTGCATGTTCTATAACAACTACGTTTCACGTAAAGCAGTAGTAAATAGTAACAGTACACAATACTGTTATGTAACTATATATATCATTCAACTTTGAGGTTCAAATTTTTCAAATATGGCGTAAATAATACCTTATCCGATAAGAAGCTAGTAAAGGGAGGCTGATGTGATAATTTTCGAAAAAGAGGTTTCTGAAAGTAGTAAGAAAGGAGCTGAAAGTAGGGTTTTGTAAGTAGATAAGGACATTCAATACATGAATGGAAATAAGACGTGGATCATATTCAAATATACTCAAAAGAATGTAACGAGCCACAGACACGAAGATTCATTGTTGAATATCGACCTCATGAATGATCGAGTCCATTTCCTTTTGGTTACTTTCTTTGCACTAGCCTTTTATATATAGTGTTACACTTTAAATGTCGATATTGCTTGACAATACATTATACATGCATGAATAAGCTTTACGTATATTTGTGGACATTCGAGTATAAGTAACTTAATTCTGCACGTGATTTTTTATCACCCAAGTCGCGACTCGCGACAGTATGCAACACTAACAAGTTTCGAAGTGGATATGAGAGCTGAGTGCGGACTCTCATAAAGATGTATGTGTTGAATTTCAGGGTAGGGTAGGCAGCTTTGTTTCATAGGGTAGAATTTGATCGGGGTACGAAATTTGAAGTCTCAAAAGTGAGGCAATATTGAGTCATGATGACTAGGATTGGAGTCTGATTAATTGGTACATGTGGTCAGTTTAGCAGCCACAATTTAAACTAAATTAGCCTGTATTGGGAGAAACACGCTTATGCATATAAAATGTAAAGCCTTGTGACTTAAAAACCTAACCAACCAGGCCATTTATAATAAAAATTGGGTCATTTTATCTTTCATTCCGTGCAGCGTGCTCCGATTAACAGCGTAATCAAAACGAACATACAAATTTGTGTCATTTTAGTTAAATTTAAAATTACTAAACTCGTTATAAAACAACGTAATTCAAATACAAACTACTTAATATTGATTCCGCTGTAAATTGCAACATATTGCACCAGCTCTCATTCCATATCTTTCAGCTAGTCTTTTTTCATATTAATAGAATATGAGAACACTATCGAGCCGTATCCAATATTTTTTTGTTGATAAAAGCTGTATCCAATATTTGAATGTCAATTTCAAAGCATATATTTATGTTATAGTCCATTATTTATTTAATACCCTTACATATTTTAATCTAATTGTCTTTCTTTGTTTATTTAATTGCAGACATCTTGACTCACGAAAAGATTTATATTTATAAAACAGAAATACTTTATTTTTTGGTTCAAAAAATTATAAATTATTATTCAAAGTCAAATTGAAGGTGATAAAACCAATTATTCTAATTATTGAAATCATTCCTGAAGGCTGAATAAGATAAATGGATTTTGATTATATTAACCACGTAATGATGAGTCAGAATGGACTGGACCCCAAGCCTAATAACCGAAAACGGGCCGCATTGTTCAACCGATAATCTCGGCCCAAAAAGCAGAAGCTCCGTCTTCCTTCTCGCTGCCCTTCGTCTTCCGTCCGTCGCCGTTGACGGTTCACCGAGCTGTTTTCCATATTCGTCCGATCACTCCCGAATGAAACTGTTAGATACGAAGCTAAGCTTCTTGTCTTGATCAGTCCTCTACAGTTAATTTCTTCCCATTCCTCCTCGAAAAATCCCCGAAATCTGATGTCTAGATTTTTACTGATTTCATTGCGGCTGGACGCGCCGCCGCTCCTTCCATGACTGCCAATTTGGCTAGGAAGAAGGTTAAACCTTCCCATCCAGTGAAAAGCAGTTCGTCATCAAGATTCGTTCAGGTCTGATTTCTCCTTATCTGCACACTTTTTGAGATTCTGAATTCATTTATATGTAAGGTTTATTTGGCTTTTAGTTTAGGTTATATTTTGGTTATCTTGTGATTCAAGTTTGGATGTGAAATCAAATGACTGATATTGTTGATTATGAACTAAGGAATGGATGTGTCGCATACATGGAAATAAGCGAGGGAGGTCTTTTTTATTTATGAGGTCTTTTGTTATAGATTTGTTAGATAACCTTAGTTGCCTCCAAATATCGAAGCTATTTTTTTGAAGCAAACAAATTCCTGTAACTTAGAGAAGCTATGTCAATCGAACTTGAATGCCGACTATGTGGCTCGTGTTTTCAACACTTGAAATTCTTTGTGGATTCCTATTCATTCATAATGAATTCAACTCTCATAGGGTGTTCTAAATATTTGTACTTGCATAATAGGAACAAAGTTATATTAGGGAATCAAAAGTGAATGTGAAGCACATATATCTGCTGCTATACAAGCTTTGGCTGGGCAGAGCACGGATACATTGGTATTTTTATCTTTAGTCGAGAAGTGTTGGCAAGGTAACCTTCTTCTTAATATCTTCTGAGCAGATGATTTAAGATATCATTGTTAATATATATAGTAAAATAAGTCATGAAGTTTAATGCAATTCAAATGACGAATAGAAAACAATGGAGGAAAACATTAGTACAGCTGAAAGAGTGTACCAAGAGTCCAAGACCATCAACATCAGTCATCAGGTCTACAAGGGACTACCGTATGCATTGGTACTTTGCACCAATTTATGGTTAGATTAACTATATTGTTGGCTTTCTGCAGATCTATGTTGCCATTGTCAGGGTAATGAAGATTCTCAGTCACCCTTTTATTAATAACTGAACTTTACCAGTTGATAATTAAGCATCACCGGGTCAGCCGGGTCAGGTTTGTTTTATATTAGGTAGATAATTGGTTGCTTTGGCTATTCTTAGTTGTTATTTGTTTGACGAACCTGAAAATGTTGGATCATGATATACTTTTATAATCTTACTAACCGCATTCATATATGCTTCGTAAATTGGATTTTGCATGTTCTGATTTCACAGCTCAAGTTCCCTATAAAGCATTATACATCAAAAGGAGAACGGAGAGTTTTATTGACAGGCGAGATAAGAGCAACTCACAGATATACGATTACCTGGCATAGAATACTAGCTTGTCAGATTATACCCTGTTGGGAAGCTTCATTTGTGCATGAGACATACCATGTTCATACATACAAGCTATTCTTAACAACTTTTTTGGTATTGTATAGTTCTATACATTCTATTTCAGCAAACAATGTGATTATGAATCTTTAAAACCCCTAAATGGTTGATGAGCTTGTTCAGATGTTAAATTCAGTGCAATTATTTACTGGTGATGTTTATCTAACTTTATGAGATGATCGGGATGTTAAATGTCACTCTAAGACTTTCCAGCTGCAAAACAATACTATACTACTAAGAAGCTCATGTGGAGGAGGGTCTGTTGACTGACCAGGTCTTCCTCTATAAGCAGGTAGTGTTATCTTTCCATCTGGTTTGGCAGGTATAGTTAGGAAAACCAAATCCCATATTCCATCAAATCCAACTTTTTACATCAATATATGATATTGAAGATCGAATGTTTTCTTTTTTTATTGATCACATATCGCACATTTGAATTTTCTCATCAAATTTTTATATCCAGTAACATATCTTGCCTACCCATTAACATTTGACCCAAACTGTATTATTCAGTCTACTCTCTGCCAATCTTAACTGGCATGTTCCACTTCCACCATGCGTTTTTACACTATGCTAAGGTCTGTAGTGTTCTACAAAACATGGGATCATTCAGATGCCGATAAATTGTCAGTATTTGGCTTAAAGTTTCAAAGCTCCAACTCAATTGCCACACTGGTCAAGAATGCCAGTAAAAGCACCAAGTGCTCCACATTATTGTATCAATGAAGAAAAGGACTGCTGCTAACAATTAGCTACTTGAATTACATTAGAAAAAGACTCTCAAAAAGCTGCTGCATCTTATTGCATTGTACCTCATTTCTTGCATCTTATCTGATGCAGTGCATGACAGTATGACCCCCCCATCCCTTAGTCGCCTTAAAAATTCATTAGTCAGTTCTCGCATTGGGTTAGTAGTGCCGTTGTCAAACAGTGTTGCATTGATGGCCAAAGTTGTATAGGTGGAAAAGCTGTTTTATGTTTCTCCAGAAGACCAGAACACAGTTTTGATGCTTTAGTTAGCTGCAACTGCAATATGTTACAGTATAATCTTGCATTTCAGGAACTCATGGTAAACAGAACTTTGCGCACTAACAACAAATATCCTACCGAACTAAAAGCCATTGACAGAGAGTGACCCATTTCGCCACATGGCATTCAATTACCTGTTCAGTATAAGAACACATTTCAGCACACAGGAGAATCCCATTCACACTGCTGCCGTTACTATCATGTGTGCCTTTCCAATAGTTTACATGTACATACAAACTCTATTTATACAACTCTTTTGCTCACTCCTTTCACAACAAACATAAACCCTCAACCCTTCTCAAAACTTCTTTCTTTTCATGTTCTTCGGTCAGAGCTTACTGAGCTTCAATCACTACTAGTATTACACGACATCAATGGCTTCTACTTCTCATACCACATTTTCTTCCGCAAAATGGAACTCAAGAAATAACCATCTTTTATCACCATCTACATCCAAAGCTCCTAACTTCAGACAAAAACCCAACACCATAACTCCAAAACACAAGCTCAAACTCATACTCAAACTCAAACACATCAACTTTGCCCTCCACACAATCCCTCTACCAAACAAAAACCAAACCATAACAACAACTCCTAAACCCAGACACAAAATCCCTCAAGATTGGAACTTTATTCAACGTGCAGCCTCCAAGGCTTTAGATTCTATCGAAACAGCTCTCCTGTCTCTCGAGCTCAAACTCCCACTTCCCAAAACCACCGATCCACGTGTCCAACTTTCCGGCAACTACGCCCCTGTACCAGAGCACCCCGTCACCCACAACCTCCCAATCTCAGGCAAAATTCCCAACTGCATTTCGGGCGTCTACGTCCGCAACGGAGCAAACCCGTTCTTCAAACCCTCCGGCGGTCACCACCTCTTCGATGGAGATGGCATGGTCCATGCGGTCAAACTCCAGAACGGCTCAGCCAGCTACTCATGCCGATTCACCCGGACAAACAAATTGAACCAGGAAACTAAATTGAACCGGCCGGTTTTTCCAAAACCGATTGGAGAACTCCACGGCCATCTTGGAATCTGTCGGATTTTACTCTTCTTAACACGTGGCATGTTCCAATTGGTGGATGATAAAAACGGTATGGGAGTCGCAAATGCTGGTTTAATTTACTTCAACCGTAAATTACTAGCCATGTCCGAAGACGATTTACCGTACGAGGTTGAAATAACTCGGACCGGTGATTTAAGAACCGTTGGTCGGTTCAATTTCGAAGGTCAGTTGAACCACAGCATGATAGCTCACCCAAAGCTCGACCCTGTAACAAACGAGCTCTTCGCTTTAAGCTACGACGTAATCCAACGTCCATATCTCAAGTACTTTAGATTCTCAGCTGATGGTGTAAAGTCTCCGGACGTGGATATCGACTTGCCGTGTCCGACTATGATCCATGACTTTGCGATCACTGAGAACTACGTTGTCATTCCTGATCATCAGCTAGTGTTCAAGTTGCAAGAGATGGTGAGTGGTGGATCACCGGTTATTTACGACAAGACGAAGAAATCAAGGTTTGGGGTTTTGGGGAAAGATGCAAAGAGTCAGGATGAAGTGAAGTGGATTGAGTGTTTGGACACGTTCTGTTTTCATTTATGGAATGCTTGGGAGGTGTTGAGTGTGATGAAATTGTGGTGATCGGGTCACGTATGACGCCGCCGGACTCGATATTCAACGAGTCTGACGAGTGTTTAAAGAGCGTGTTATCAGAAATACGTTTAAATTTGAGGACAGGGGAGTCGAGAAGAGTTGATATTCTAAGGGAGCATATCAACTTGGAGGCAGGGATGGTGAGCCAAAGGTACTTAGGGAGGAAGACGCGTTACGCTTATTTAGCGATAACGGAGCCGTGGCCGAAGGTATGTGGATTTGCTAAGGTGGATTTGGAGACAGGGGAGGTGAGGAAGTACATATATGGCGAAATGAGGTTTGGTGGGGAACCATATTTTGCTGAAGGAGAGACAGATGATGAGGATGATGGTTTTGTGTTGAGTTTGGTGCATGATGAGGGGACAGGGCGGTCGGAGATGCTTGTGGTGGGTGCTAAGGATATGGAAATGGTTGCGAGTATTGAGCTGCCGGCAAGAGTTCCGTACGGGTTTCATGGGACGTTTGTTAAGTCTGAGGATTTGATGATCAAATAATTAGGACAAAATAGATTACAGGATCCCACTTAGGTTAATTAGTTTTCTTGTAAGGAACAAAGAGCTGGATAAAAACAATAGGACTTAGATAAGCTTGATACTGACGCATATTCGCGAGGAAAGTTGTCAATTCATTCGCCTCTTTATAAATTAACCTCACAATTCAGTTTTGATAAGATGGTAGCAACTGACGACATTCATTCAAACATGGATAACAAACCTGATCAACAATACGTATGTGTTAAATAATATGAAAGTCAGTAGATAAACAGTTACACATCGATTTGTTGAATATTTTCTGCTAATATAAATCGAATCATGGTGACTTATAAATCGGTCTTTAGATCTATTTGCAAATGGTTCAACGATTTTGTAAGAGAAATTCCATATGCGCCGGCCGCCGGTCCATACCCATGGCCTCTTTCTTCTTTTGCCCTCCCTCAAACCAAATTAGACGAATACCTAGTTAAACTGTTTTGGTAAATCAAGTAAATTATTAAAATGCCCTCATACTTTTATAAAACTGACGACTTAAATGAAGGATGTAAACATCATTCTGACCGTCAATTAGCACCGACGACTGATGCATGTAGCAAAGCTCATTTTGTAATATGTTAATTCCTCAAGAGAATATCTTACACCAAATTTGGACGTACAAAATTGAAAGAACCATTGCGTATTCACGTGGGAGAGCTTTTAAAGACATGGGAGCATTGGATTCACTGCTGCTTGTTTACTATAAGTATAAAGTAGCAGACAAGTACGAATATAAACAACTAAAAGTCGAATCAGCTTTAGATTCTAAAAGTGCATGCAGCACATAGCTCAATGTTGAGGTATCAATTCGCCAGCAGACAAAGAAACAGATAGCTAGCTGGAGAAGATATAAAGGTGCACGTCTCATTCATCATATTCATATGCATTGATTTTGCATTTGTTTTTGTACTTGTTTTTTTCTTCAGAACCAAAACATGTTGAGGTGCACAGTATGTATAACTCAATATTTTGGTGTCTGGCTAGGCAGTAACTTGTCGGCTAAAAGTTGATTTGCGGACTATCCTCAACGTCACAGTATCCATCCGCTTATTAACAAGTACAAATGTGAGTAAAGGATTACGTTTTCGAGGTGTACTGAACGTCGATTTTTCACTATCCCTACTCTCTTAAATAACAAAGCTGCTTTTTCGAACTCTTTAATTTCCAATAAATATTAATGTCCCTATTAATGAATCTGCTGAGAAGTCCGCACAATGTTGAAAAGTACAAAACGACAAAGGGCTGCAGTTTAGTCGATCATTTCCTATGTGGCTTGATGAGATTGGTGAAACAAACGGCAGGGAGCTTGCAACTGTTGTGGGTCTTATCTTTTCCAAAGTTACAATTACAAGTCGTTCTTATCTCCTGCCTCTCCTTTGCAGGACAGAGTAACTTAACTTCTCAAGTGTGCGAGTTATGACTTATGAGAGCATCGAGGCCACAAGACTCCACAACCGCTTGCATGAAACCGTAGCCGCCACGCTTAGGTGCAACTATTTATAATAACGTCTGCATGCACTGATTCCAAATGCATGATACGTATTTTTGATTGACATTAGAAGGCTGAAAAAGAGACATGCAGGTGCATCGTGATATAATAATAGAGTAATTAATAAATAGAAGGAGAAAAGGGATTTCATCATCAAGTACGTCATTTCTAAAAGCTGACATGAACAGAAATTGATAAAACTGAAAAGGTACATATGAAATAAATACGACCTAACTACACGTGCATGCATGCCTCGACGACGACGACACAGTCACCAATTTTGATCCATATTGTTTTACTTTTACATTGTTTTGAAGTTGGAGACGATGTGTGGGCTGGGTTTCAGACATGGCCATGATGAACGTAAAGCCCGTTTTCAGTAGCGTAATAAGTTTGGTAACTTAAAGTAGAACCTTTGATATTGGACTATAGAGGACGCAGTGGTTTCAATCTGCCAGAATCTTATTCAATGTGTAATAGATTGATATTGCAGCTGTCTGCCACACTAGTATTCAGTACTGCACTGCTGCCTAACATATTTAAGGATTAGTCTAATTACTTAGGTACACATTAATCTTACTGGTACTGTACTGGAAGGATCCTCAATGTTCATAAGGATTAGTCTAATTACTTGGGTACACATTAATCTTACAGGTACTGTACTGGAAGGATCCTCAATGTTCTTAATCAGCTGTTAATCAGCTGTGTCATCCTCCATGTTTAGTACAAGCTTAATTATTAGTACAAAGTATCAAGGCATCTATTTTCACTATAAATGTACATGCACATATGTTTATTTTAAAATGTACACTTATCGATCAATGTGATCGACCACTACTGTCGTTAAATATATAGGATAGCATTTAGCTTATAAAAAACTAAAATGTGTATGCTCAAAGATGAACATATTTAATCATGTCGGCCACAACAAACACTTTCGCTAAATTTATAATTAATCCACTGAACCTTAATCTTATTGAAAGGCCAGTCTCATCATCAACACTTTCTGTCTTTCATCTCTATATAAAAGTAGGGTTGAGTTTCTTAACGACTCTTATGCATATTATGCATTTTCGATTGAACTGTCTGCATTTTTTATTAATCTATTTACATAAATAATATGGATTTATGCATTTCACTAAAGATATAATTAGAAAAACAACAATTAACGATCGAGATTTCTTATTTTAGAAATGCAGGACACGTGTCGTAATTAAGCATTACCCTAATCATCTTGTTAAATATCAATGTAACAACTAATATTTACAAACCGACCTCGAATGAAAGCTATATTTACACGACATGCTACAAACAGGCCTTCACCTTCATCTTCTCTTCAGCGCGCATCGCTTTCATGTAAAAGACAAATTCACGAATCCATCTAATCCCCACCTTCTCAATCTCCATAGTCCCACCTTCTCAATCTCCATAGTCCATCCTCATCCTCTCGACAATATATTCGTGCATCACAGAACGAATATATTTATCTATTTCTTAGTTTCTTATTGATTCATATTATATATAAAAACATCGCTGTCGGATCACATTCTGAATCAATTTCGATCATCCGTAAACGCATTATCTTCTTCTTCGCTCAGATCTGCAACTAACCAGTTCCATTTCGCTTCAAAGTTGAGTCCTTTGAGTGTAAAGGTGATGTCTTTGAATCGTTCAGATCTGGTTTACAAAATCTGGCCGGAACCCTACTTGCCTTTGGGTGTTGATTACTTCGACGAGCTCCCAGACGCGTTGATTTTGGTAATATTTAACAAGATTGGTGACGTTAAGGTATTGGGTCGGTGCTGTGTTGTGTCGAAGAGGTTTCGGTTGCTGGTGCCGCAGGTGGATAACGTGGTCGTGAGAGTTGATTGTGTGATTTCTGATGATGATGATGCCAATTTGGGGTCTGGGGATAAGTCGCGTGGAGGGTTCTCGAATTTGATGAGGTCGGTGTTTGGTGGCATTGTGAAGCCGCTACAAGCGTTGGGGAAGCTTATGGGACCGAAAAGGTCGAATCTTGGAAATGGATTGGGAATGGGATCTTCGGCGCTGGCTGTTGGGGGTGAGGTCGATAAGAGTGGAGTGACACATCACTCTCCCACTCAGGTTTTGATGAATTTTAGTGAGATTAGGAGTTTGAGGATTGAGCTGCCAAGCGGAGAGCTTGGAACTGATGATGGGGTTCTGTTGAAGTGGAAGGCTGAATTTGGTTCCACACTTGATAAGTGTGTGATTCTTGGGGCATCCTCTGTGGTGTATCCGGAGAAATGTGGGCATCAAGTTGGGGCTGAGGGTTTGACGAGTGTTGGAGAGGACAATGGAGTCATTCCGGAGTCATTTTACACTAATGGTGGGTTGAAGTTGCGAGTTGTCTGGACGATTAGTTCGTTGATTGCAGCCTCAGCTAGGCATTACTTGCTGCAGCCGATAATAACTGAGCATAAGACATTGAATAGCTTGGTTTTGACGGATGCAGATAAGCAAGGAGTGCTTTGTATGAATAAGGATCAGTTGGAGGAGTTGAGATTGAAGCCCTTGTCAGCCTCCACTGCCTCGAAGAGGACACTTGTGCCTGCTCTAAATATGAGGCTTTGGTACGCACCGCAATTGGAATTGCCTAATGGCACTGTGTTGAAAGGAGCAACATTGGTGGCCATTCGACCTAGCGATCAGGTTGGTTCCAAGAAAGAGATGGCAGACGTCTCATGGATTGTAGATGCATTTGAAGAGCCGTTTGAGTCAGCTGTTAGGATACTAATGAAGCGCCGGACGTACTGTCTTGAGATGAATTCATTCTGAGTTGTAGGCTAATGGTTCTACATCTGCAAGGTATGCTTTAGAATGTGTTTGGAGTCCAATTAGAATTTATTTTTAGCTATACGAAATTTCCAAAATAAATTCTAATAAGGATGTTCATCTGCATAACAGAAGCTAGTACGCGAGACCCTTTTATGGTTTGTACAATTGTGCCTTATGGTGAACAGGGATATTTGGAACTCTAGGATTTTTATTAGTAGCCTGCGTCTTGTAAAAGCCTTTAGTCTTGAATATATGAAGTTTTCCATCATCTAAATCTTTTGACCCGTTCATTTTCAGGTAAGTAAAGAGAGCACCTCTTGGGGTCAAATGAAAGCACTTGGTCGAGACATCAATGGTCATCAACTCCATGTTGCCTTTACCCCACTATCTACGAGTTTGGTCAACTAACAAAAGAATTTGTGGACAGCCGCCTCAGAAGTACTTGACCCTATGATACTACTGTCAGAGAAACTCCAGCCCAAATCAGAATTGTACCTACTTTTTATAGCTAAAAATGATGCAGGATAATCTGATGACCACGTTGTAAGATACTTGAAACTCAAGTTTTCATCAGACTTCTTCAAAAACTACAAATGGTATGTTAAACATTATATAATGTAAGTAGGAATAACTTGCTTTTGAGGTTAGACCCTCAATCAAAGAGGTGGTTGTGGCAATCCCTTTGTCTGTTTTTAGTGCTAAGTAATAAGTCTGCTGGAGGCAGGCGCACCTAATGAAACTTCATTCTGAATATCTTTCAGTATCATCTAAGTATCTAACCTCATTTCAGAAATCAGCGTAATGCAAACACACACATACTGCGTTGCGAATTTTTGGCACACGGCCGTAGTGCAGTTGCTCAAACTGCCAGTATAAACTCAGAGGATATCTGGTGTGCCAAGTCTGGTCACAAGTCCTTTTGTCAATATCAGCCAGTTTCATCTTCTTGCAATTGTTGATGGTCTCCAAAGCAAACCAAATTTGAAATACAGAAATGTCACCCTTATTGACAATAATGCACCAGCACTGCACTATACGTTGAAACCTTCGATTTGTAAGACCTTAAAAAATGTCTTATAATATCATCTCATTCATCGATCTGACTATAAATGTCCTTACTGGCATACAGTTAAATTTATTATTATCGAAAAACACGGCTTGCCCACGGATTCAGTTGTGGTTTGTCAACCTATGGAATATTCCAAATAAGTCGATGAATGTAAACTCACATGGATCAATCAAAAACAAATTATGAAGAAAGACAAGCTTTCATTTCATCAATCAAACTGTTAATTTAATGACTCACAGTCACAGGTACCAACTACTCGAGATAACACCTTACAACAACCACAACCGTACCATCCAAACATTTCTTTCACGCATTTGTACAACAGTATTTGTTCTTTTCAAGATTATTAATCAAAAAACAAAACAAAAAAACGAAGTTTAACCATTTATTTGTATTTAATATTGAGTAACAATTATTTTTCGCGACATTAAAACATAATCTCAATCGTTGATTATTAATATTTCAAACGATCCAAAACATCAAATCCAACAATCATGTTAGATCAACAATCAAAATTAAATCATTTTATTTCACAAAAACATAATATTCATCCTCATCGGAAAAGGTTCAAGGAGGACCAATACATTTATGTGAGACGGAAGGACATCACCTCAACCGTTGATTTCCATCAATCCTACGGTTAATATTGATAACCGTCACTCACCAACCGCCCCGTGTTTTTTGCTAATTCATCATAAATTTAATTAAAAACTAATTTAATCTCAACTGCTACATTAATCTAAACCAACAATTAAGATTAAGTCTTTATATCTCACGAATATTTAATGTCCTTCTAGAAATTAATCACATCCTCATCTTAATATTTTCCATAAATACATAAATGTTACAACCCTCACCGGTACTTTTCTTTTCGTGGGCATAGATAGAAGCCCTTATATTTAAAGTCGACCCAAGTCGTTCTTCAATTGTCTTGTTCTAGAGAATCGAGATATTCCTCATCAAAATTGCATCTTTTTTACACAACAGTCAATCTCGAGTTGCCATAAAAATCCCACCTTTATGTTTCCTATCATCTGATTTTGGTTTCCTTTTTTACTTTTCTAATAGGAATTCAAATGGGGTTTGTTTGTCTTTCGTTTTTGGTTTGACCCTAAAGATTTGAATTTTATTCAGCTGTATTTCTGGGATTTGTTTGATTTTGAGGAGTTGGGAAGATGAGTGTAGCGAAGTCTCAGATTTGGCAGCCTTGCAAGAAGAAGAGATCTTGATATTGAGTTTTAGTTGACTACTGTGTATTAGAGGGATTGGGATTGGAGGAGGAAGAGAAGGGACAAGAGAGGATGACATCATCATCATCATCATCATCATATTCTTCTTCTCGGGCTAATGGCAGTAGTAGTAGCAGTGGAGTTAGCAGGACGAGGGTTGGAAAATATGAGTTAGGAAGGACTTTGGGTGAGGGCACTTTTGCAAAAGTCAAATTTGCAAGGAACTTGGAGACTGGTGAAAATGTTGCTATTAAGATTCTTGATAAAGAGAAGGTCATGAAGCACAAAATGATCGGCCAGGTTATTTGAAATTCATTCTTTTGTCTCTTAGTTGGATTATGGAAACTGATGTCAGCTTGGATCTGTTGGTTTGGCTTAGTGCTGGATTGTAGTCCTTGTAGTGTTGTTTAGTTGTTTATGTACATGTCTGATGATGTTTGATTGTTTGGTATAACAGATAAAGAGGGAAATTTCAACAATGAAATTGATCAGGCACCCAAATGTCATTCGAATATTTGAGGTTAGTTTTCATGAAATGTTTCTTCTAATAGTGATGTATTGTTTCATCATGGTAGGTATCCATTTTTGTTGTCTTATTTTGGTAGGTGATGGCTAGCAAGACAAAGATATACATTGTCTTGGAGTTTGTTACTGGTGGTGAACTCTTCGACAAAATTGTAAGATTGTTTAGCATCCATATTTTGTTACCTATTTTTGTTTTTCTTGGTTTTTGGGCTATATATATTTATTCTGTTTTGACTCAGGCAAGTAAAGGAAGGCTTAAGGAAGATGAAGCTAGAAAATATTTTCAGCAGCTCATCAACGCTGTAGACTACTGCCATAGCAGAGGTGTTTTCCATAGAGATCTAAAGGTAAGAAAATCATTTTTCAAATCCTGCCTGGATATTGCTTTCATTAGATGATATCATGATATTGCATGTTATAATATATGATCTGTTGTCTGGATTTGCAGCCTGAAAACCTGCTGCTGGATTCTAAAGGAAACCTGAAAGTTTCTGATTTCGGACTGAGTGCACTCCCTCAGCAAGTTCGAGTGAGTTACTTAATTTTCCTCCCATTAGTCTTTGTTTTGCAAATTGTAATAACTACGTATGACCCATTATCTTCAGAAACTATTGTGATATCATATTGGGTTATCATCTCGGCCCAACTTTGTGTTATCATTCCAGCACTACCGCTGAATAACTCTACTAGATATATTACATTTCATCATAATTTAATTGCTTTCAATGTATCAGGAAGATGGGTTGCTTCACACAACCTGCGGGACACCCAATTATGTTGCTCCAGAGGTAACCACTATAGTCATTTCCCTCTACAATAATTTTTTCTTTCCAAGTATTTTTTGCCAGTGGAAGCTGTCTGATTTTTTTAATATTTGGTGTTGCAGGTGATTAATAACAAGGGGTATGACGGAGCCAAGGCTGATCTGTGGTCTTGCGGGGTGATCCTTTTTGTCCTCATGGCTGGTTTTCTCCCTTTTGAGGACTCCAATCTCGTATCTTTGTACAAGAAGGTGTTTTACTTACCTACTCTATTGCTATTTATTATTTATAGCATTTAAATAAATTTTAGGATACTGGTGGAGGATGCCTGAAGACCGTTTGTGATTGCAGATACATAAAGCTGATTTTACATGTCCTCCATGGTTCTCATCAAATGCAAAGAAACTGATAAAAAGAATTTTGGATCCCAACCCATCAACAGTAAGCCTTTTATCATTATCTATGAATTGTGTTTCTTTAATCTGGTTGACAAACTTATGCTGTAACACTTTTTGATCTAATCTTCTGAAGCGCATTACTGTTGCTGAGTTAATTGAGAATGAGTGGTTTAAAAAGGGATACCAGCCTGTGGTGTTTGAGCAAGCTGATGTCAGTCTAGCTGACGTGGATGCTATTTTCGATGACTCAATGGTAAGGGTAACTATCTCATTCAAAATAATCATCAGTTTCAACAGTCAACAGTTGTTTATATAGACATGTAACAGTGTTTCAAGGATCAAAGAAAACTGTTGATTTTTTTGCATAATAGAACTCACAGAATCTTGTGGTTGAGCGGCGAGCGGAACGCCCTCCTACGCCTGTTACAATGAATGCCTTCGAGCTCATATCTACATCTCAAGGGTTGAACTTGGGGAACCTTTTTGAGAAACAAATGGTACTCACTTTTTGATTCGTTGATTATATTATCATCTGATTATATCTGAATACAGAACTATCTGTGGAATGGGAAAACTCAACGTTTTATCTGTTTTGTGGTAGGGACTTGTTAAAAGGGAGACTAGATTTACCTCCAAAAAACCGGCCAATGAGATCATTTCTAAAATTGAAGAAGCTGCTCTACCTCTGGGCTTTGATGTGAAGAAGAATAATTATAAGGTGCTGACAGACATTATTGTTTTGATTTTAAGTTTTATAATTGTGCGTTGATATGTTCATTGACACAACATAAAATATCGGTCATTTCATTCAGTTGAAGCTAGTGGGAGAAAAAACTGGACGCAAAGGGCACCTGGCTATTTCAACGGAGGTACAGTTTGCCAACCGACACCCTTTATCTACGTAGACATTTGTATTGATTAAGACGCATTGCATACATATCAGCCTGAATTTTCTGATCTTATCCTGAACTATTATTATTCATTATTTAGATACTCGAGGTTGCACCTTCACTATTTATGGTAGAGCTGCGGAAATCTGGTGGTGACACCTTGGAGTTTCACAAGGTGTGCATATGATGCTCATGTTTATCTCAACTTGCACTCACACGGTATTTCATGTTAGCGCTTATCAACCACTTGCATTTTCTTTTGGTATGCGATGAACAGTTTTACAAAAACCTCTCCACTGGGCTGCAAGACATTGTGTGGAAGACAACTGAAGAGACCATAGAGGAAGAAAGAGTTGGAAACAAAAATGGTAAAATTGCCCCAAACTTCTTAGTTACCTTAAATAATATCCAACTTGATGCAAAATTACTTTGCACCACCATGTTATGAGATATCTGATTTTACCGATGTGATTATGCAGGTGCTAAAGTCGTCCCATCCTCATCGTCTTAGTCCGCACACATTTCAAGCTACAGTTTATGTATCAGTTGGAAATACCGAACAAAATAAATTTACTCCCATGTCAGGAATACGTGTATGTTATTTTCAAGTCAACTCTAGTATATCAGGCAATGCTGTTTGCAACATAACCCGGAATCTCGGGTAACCTTTGTATCAGCTGCTTGTAAAATCTGCAGTTTTCTAGAACTTTAATTGAACTTTTACTGTGTGTTAGCTTCTTGTTGAATAACAGCCAGCATCTATGTTCATGAATTATTTTCATATTTTATCCATGGTGTTCAAATGATCTGAGCCGTTAAAAATTTGACACGTGTACGCATCAGATTGATTGCAAATTTACATATAAATAAGGGGAATTGGAGAGATCTCCGTATATTCCGTTGCTTCCTGTCAACGATCGATCTCTACGATCGTCGCAGCTTCTCGCCGACACGATTACAGGGAAGAATGGAGGAGGTCGGATTCATTGAATCGGAAGCGGCGACGACTAATAGCAAGGTGAACGAATCCGCATTGATTTTTCTGGGAACGGGATGCTCCAGCGCTGTTCCTAATGTTATGTGTTTGTTACAACCTTCCGATCCGCCTTGCGGAGTTTGTGCGCAGGCATTGTCCATCCCGCCAGAGAAAAACCCTAATTACAGGTAACATTTTACATTGTGATTAAGTTTTTGCTTTATTGTTTTCTGGCAATCTGATTGATTGTTGATGGATTTTGCTTTGGCTAGGTTTTTGGTGTGTTGTCATTTTCTGTTATTTATTGGAAAGCCTTGTAATTAGAACATTAGGTAGTTGATGCGTCATTTTGTTCATGATGATGCAATATTCCTAATTGATTATTGTTAGGTGCAACACGTCTCTCCTAATTGATTATTGCCGGAGCGATGGGAAGCATAAGTATGTACTCATTGATGTTGGAAAGACTTTTAGGGAACAAGTGCTGAGATGGTTCCCTCGTTATAAGATTCCTCATGTCGACTCTGTAAGTAATGAATGTTTTTTTAACCATGTTGTGATTCTGACTGCCTTTCGTTTTCTTACTAGGAGATTTACTCTCGAAAACTTTTTTCCTGAAAAAGATTACATGTCATACTTCTCCATCAACTGCAGATAATTTTGACTCATGAACATGCTGATGCAGTTCTTGGTTTGGATGATATACGAGTGGTGCAGCCATTCAGTCCTATAAATAACATTGATCCTACTCCAATCTATGTCAGTCAACATTCAATGGACAGGTATGCAGATGCTACTACATATAAAGGCAACATTGTTATAAATTGGTGTCACAGTAGAATGTTTTTGGCAATCCTTTTTTATGAACCCTAGACTGTGCCATTTTCTATTTGTGTAGTTAATTCTTGTTTACTGTTACGAATTACGATTCTACCTTACTGTCACATATTTGCTTCGTTGAACAGCCTTGCTGAAAAGTTTCCATACTTGGTTCAGAAGAAACTTAAAGAAGGTCAAGAGATAAGAAGGGTTGCTCAGCTTGATTGGAGAATAATAGAAACCAGTTGTGACGTACCTTTCACTGCATCAGACCTTCAATTTGTTCCATTACCGGTTAGTACACTTGCCTTGTTCAATGTTGTAAAATGTATTTTTTGTTGTTAAGTTACTTTCTGACATGATCGATAAATGCAGGTGATGCACGGAGAAGATTATGTGTGCTTAGGTTATATGTTTGGAGAAAAATACAGAATAGCTTATATATCAGATGTTTCTCGATTCCCGGAGAGCACAGAGTATGGTAAATATGATGTTCTCCCTCTTTATGAATCATCTGCACATTATGTATTTGCTTCTTTTTTCAGACTTGGTTTCTTTTGAAGCGCATTATATTTGATGTACTTGTGGTGATAATTTGCAGTCATTTCAAAATCCGGAGCTGGACAGCTGGATCTTTTGATCCTTGACACTTTATACAAGGTAGCCCGATGTATTGAATAGAAAGTTGATCATTATCTGCTAGTTATGCTAGATGATGCTGCGAATCCGTTTGACATGCTAGCATATGAAAATATGTTCATTTCTATGTTAGAGTCAAATGCATTGTGGCTTGTATTATATCTATATCTTCTACGTTTAATAATCTTGGCTGTCATTGCTTCTGAATATATGCAGAATGGATCCCATAACACTCATTTTTGCTTCCCTCAGGTTTGTTCTACCTTACTTAATCAGTTGATGTATTGTTAAAATTTAAAACCAAATATAGAAAAAAGCAGTATGTGATATGTGAAGCATTTCCAGACATTGGAGGCAGTGAAGAGACTTTGTCCAAAGCGAGCTCTTTTGATTGGCATGACTCATGAATTTGATCATCATAGTGACAATGCTTTCTTAAAGGAATGGTCCAAAAGGTAAAAACTGGGTATCTTTTTGAGGTTGTTGCTGGTTTAAATGCTTGATTTAGAGATCTGTGCTTGGCCATTTCTATCAGTTGAATTCCAATATTTTGAATTTGCTCTCATTCAGGGAAGGGATACCAGTTCAGCTTGCGTATGATGGATTAAGAGTACCCGTTGAACTATGATGAACTGGTAAGTGTTGTGCCGGTAATGAAGCTATACGACTCTTTGGAGCTTCAGTGAAACCCGACCTTGACATGATGATATTACCCACTTCACACTTGCACAGATTTGTCTGTATTTCATTCAACTGAAGCTGGATTTTGTGTAGTGTTTGCAGAAAATGTTTATGGCAACTGGGGTATAAAACAAATGCTGTGAACATTATTATTGATTTCTCCTGCTATACGAGACATTTTGGGCAGCTATAATTTTAGTTATATACTCGTACATATTGAGGTGTTAAGCACTCGTGTGGCTTATTTTTTCTAACCCATGAGTACCTTAGCCATTCCCAAATTAATGTATCACATTGACAATAATAATGTGTGTAAGCTCTTCCAAATTGCGGCTGGTCAGCCATTTCTGTTTCCCGTCAAACAGGGTCACACATTTCCATAGAGAATGTTGGTAAATGGGATTATGACTCCCCCCTATTTAGATTATAGAAGTAAATCATTATTCTTGATCCTGATGTTGCTCTCTGTTCAACTCCATGCAGATTGCAGAGACCATAAGTACCGCAAGTCCTCAACACAACTGCTGTTATGAATTTTGTTTTTTACGCAAAATGTGTATGGGAAATCACTCAAAACTTACAGAAACCGACATTCACACTCCAATTGCATATCTCAACTAGACTGTTTATCATATCAGGAGAAAAAATGCATCTCATTTCAAAATGTCCTACGATATCATATTGTAAACAAAATATTTCTAGAGAGGTAATAATGATCTTTTGTTGAATTTTTAGACATGTATGTTTTCTGAACATGACCAGTTGAGGGACCCCTAGTGCATTATCAACCAAAGCAGCCCTCATCTCCTTGATTGAATGAGTTTGTTGTTCTATCTTTACTTTTTCTCTTGATTCTTTTTTGACCGGTTTTGATTCATCAGTAATGGCCAAGTAACACCAACTACGGACATCACAACAATTCAGTAGAGGGTACAACATCAATTCTTCAGCTGGTTTGAATTCTTTGCTCATTCATTTCATTGTCTCAACTTACTCCGCTTCTTGAAAACGTGGTACCACAACATCTCACATTTTTCAAACTCAACGTACAATAAGAATAATCAGACAACCAGAAAGACCAAACCTACACGTGTCACTTTCTGATTAGTTGAGTTAAGTCCAAAACTTTGACCATCAACGACAACGAAAGGATATCATTTTCTTAAGTACTCTCTCCGTCCCGGTGAGTTTGTCCAAAAGCACCATTTGCACGCAAATTAAGATAGAAAGAAGGTATAAAATGTGTGGTTGAGAATAATGAATAATAAGTAAATGAGTGAAAAAGTAGAATGTGTGGTGGAGAATAAATGAAAGTGGACAAACATTAGGGGATGCTAAAAAAGAAAAGTGGACAAACTTAGTGGGACAGAGGGAGTATTCATTATTGTTTCTTTCATTTAGTTTGTCAGCAGCTCACTCTCTATCCCTCTGCCATTTTTTCAAGAGCAGAGTCAGAGCTGTTCTGTTCAATTGAATGGAGTACGAGAGGATCCATAAACCCCAGTCCCAGGTCCGTAACATTGATTTTGATTTCACGCAACCCCATTTCGTTTCTGCATTTATACTCAACTGGGATTTGCTTGAATGTTGATTTTTGTGGTAAAGATGGTACCTTTTTATGTGACTGATTGGCTTACTGATTCATTCAGAGTGGGATCATCTCGCCCAGTAAATTGAGGATGAAACTGGTCGAAGTTCACAATCAGATTAAGAAAGCTGGCTCTAATAGAACCTCACCTAGGACATCTCCTTCCAAAATGGACGAAGATTCACACTTTTTAAACAATTGCTTATTGAAAGATTCCAACTTTCATCTTCATCATGATGATGAAAATCAAGGTAGTTAATTAAACCCTGATTTCTAATAACTTTATGGGATTTCTGCTGTGTTTGTATTTGCTGGTTTTCAGAAATGTATAAATTTTTTTATTAATGCACTCAAGCTGTTTGTTATAGGGTCTAGCTTGGAGGTGGAGGAGTCACTAGCCAAGTCATCTGAAGAAGTGGAACAGCCCAAGGAATCACTGGGTGGTGGTAAAGCGCTGCAAATTTTTAGAGGTGATAGTGGGAATAATTGTCAGATGAAGACCATGGAGGAAGATAATTTGGACTATGACAGCAATTCCAGCTTTGAGTTTCATAAAGCAGAGAGGGCTGCTGCACATAATCATGTGTCTAGAGCCTTTTCTAGGCCGATGTCGTCAAAGTGGAATGATGCAGAGAAGTGGATCATGAACAGGAAAATTGTGCAAGGTAGTCATGCTGTTAAGAGGGGTTTAGCTCAGATTCAGGAGAGTAAATTCCCTAGTGGAAATATGGGAAGAGTGGTGCCAGAAGCTTTTAGTAATGACAAGTTTTTTCTGAACCAATTGTCTGACGCTAAAAGGGTCGATTTTTGTATACCTGAGCATGTCAAGGGATTGGAGAAGTTCTCGTTTTCTTTGCCTAAAGAGGATTCTAGCTCAGTTGTAGCCAATCCAGCTGCTCAAAGCAAAAATATGAAAGAATTCAACCATAACTCAACAATAGAAGCATCAGGTTTCTTATATTTCAATGGCGCTTTTTGATAAAAGTACTTTTGGATGTAAATGTCTTTTGTTCTTTAGTTTTTATGAATGTTATGGCAACTTAATAGGTGTAGCGATAAGGACAGTTTGCATGAGAGACATGGGAACAGAAATGACGCCAATTGCTAGCCAGGATCCTTCGAGAACATCCACACCTTTAGGGGCAACGACTCCTCTTCGAAGCCCATTCTCATCGCTCCCCTCAACACCTCGCCGAGGAGAACCAACTTCAACACCTGCAGACTATATTCCTGATGGAGATGATCAAAAGGAGCTATCTGAAGAAGAATTGAAGCTGAAAACACGAAGAGAGATAGTGGCACTTGGTGTCCAATTAGGGAAGGTGAATATTGCTGCTTGGGCAAGCAAAGAAGAGAAGAATAAATGTAACAGCCCCTTCAAAACTGCTGAATCGAAAGAGAATGAAAAATTGGAATATGAAAAGTACGCGGCTGCTTGGCTGGAAGCTGAGAATACAAAACAATCTGCAAGGTTAAATCTCAGTCCCGCCCTTGCTAGTGTTGTTGCATGTAATTTCTGTTTGTGGTAATTAGCATTTGGCTAATACTGAAATCTGAATGCGCTGAATTTTTCTAGATTGAAGCGCGAAGAGATTCAAATCCAAGCATGGGAAATTCAGGAGAAGGCAAAAATGGAAGCAGAGATGAGGAGATTAGAGGTAAGTTTATCAACTCTAGACATTAAATTCACGAAAGACAGTTTGCTGATATCATGCTTGTGAAATTTTCATGATGTTTTTTATTTAAGGTTTTAACTTGACCTTTGTTTTCAGGCACAAATTGAACAAATGAGAGCCCAAGCTCAAGCGAAGATGGTTAAAAAGATTTCAATGGCAAAGCAAAAAGCTGAAGCGCGGCGCATTAAGGCAGAGGCCCGTAAGAACCGATTTGCAGAGAAAGCTGCAGCTCAGGCAGAATACATTTGCCAAACAGGCAGGCTTCCCTCATCATCTCCCTTTAGCTGTTGTGGATTTTGACAAACATGCATAATAAATATTTACCTGGTGCACATAGTTTTCCTTAGAAACCAGCCTTAAGCTGATCAGACAAATCTCTGTATCAAGCTCTGCATTGCATTTGAACTCAAAGCGAGTGCTCTCTTACGTTTCTTTGAACATATATAGCCACATTGTGTGGAAATATATAAATAAAGTGCTGCAGTTCTTCCTCAGTTTTAATTCTTAGACCAGGCTGGTCAAATGGTCATTTTGTGGTGCCTACTTAATCCATCCATGGCTGAAAGATGATAATTTTCCCAACTTAGTGTCTGCTAAGTTCCTGTCAGTTGACTTTAGAGGACCATCAGTTGGTCAAGATTTACTGAAATATTTGAGGGAGTTCCTGTCAGCTTTGCCAAATTGCCCCATTCCCATTTCAATCCCAATTCTCACCCCATCAACTGCAATGACCAACTGGGCCCTGTCTGTGGGATGAACTGGGCCAAATGTGGGATGAACTTGGTTAGAAAGAACCCAATGTGCATACAAGTTTAGCATATTAGACTTTTTTTGATTTAAAGTGGGTACATTTCAATACAAAGGATAGAAATAAGCGCATAATTAAAGCGTAACTAATGAGACAAAAACACGGAGACTACACTTCATCTGAAGAGTCTCTTTAAAGGCAGCTGAAGCTCAGAATGAGACCGGTACCGTCATCATTAACCCACCGTCACCCATATTTGAGCAGCCCGCATAAAAAGCGTCATGAGCAGAAGCCAAAACATCAGACCGAGAGCACGCGAAGCTTGGCGCAGCAGCTGCAGCAGATCGGCAGCTTGGAGAGTGCAGCAATCCCGGATGGACCAGCCGCATCAGCTGGTACCCTACTACCGGCGCACCATCCGTCACCAACACAACCGAAAACATAGATCTGAAGCCACCAGACCGCAACCACAAATCTGAAGCTTGACCGGCGCACAATCAAATCGACGAAAAAAATGCGCCGAACAAAACGGCAGAGGAAACTCCATAAGCTCCGAATGGGTACTTGGTTGGGCAGGTACTAGGTTGAAAATATTACACTGCATATAAGATTCATATGCATTGTCCTATCTTGTCATCTTGCTTTGCTGCTCAGTGTCACTATAATGATATTGTATTGTAGCAGTACTTGCCTACTTGGCTTCAGAAGTACATCACTGTCATTGGCTTTGCTTGGTTACCTGGTTAAAAGATCATGGAAAAAGAAAAAGCTATAACATGAACAAAAACTTTGTTCCAAGAAACTCATGATTCTTCTTTTGCTCCTGTTGTTCATATAATCATCTGCCCTTTCAGTTTTTCTAGTTCTTCCATTTATGTGTGCAGACAGACACAAAGACAAGAGACAAAAGAGGCACTCCAAAATTGAAAAGGGTATTCTGTGCTGACATGGGAATGAAGGCATTGCTTCCCAACAAGGGCTTGGTGCTCCTCATTTTGTTAAGCTTTCTTGGTATGTCTGCTTCTTTTTATATGTATGTTTCATTTCATCTGCTTGTTTTCTCATTTGACTCAAAACCTTAATGTTTGTCTCAGTGTATGGGAATAAGGCAGCTGTGCAAGAGAAGGCAGATTCAGCAATGCCACTAACAACATATACATATTCACCACCAGAAGGCAACACCACATTTCTCGGAGGCACAACTTGGTGTGTAGCTGTGCCTGGAGCTTCACAAGCTGATTTGCAAAATGCATTAGATTGGGCATGTGGACTTGGAAAAGTAGACTGCCACCCTATTCAACAGGGAGGTCCATGTTTTAATCCAGACACTCTTTTGTCTCATGCTTCATATGCATTCAACTACTATTTTCAGCAGAATGGCAACTCTGATATAGCTTGCAATTTTGGTGGCACAGCTAGGCTGACCAATGTGAATCCAAGTAAACAGAACTAGTGACTTTGCATTTTGTTGTGCATCATTTTTCTTGCTTAAATGTTGACAAATTCTATGTCATTTACTTTCTCAGGCTATGGAAAATGTATATATAGGACATCCGGGTATGCGTCCTTACACCGCATTTTTACTCGTTGCACATGTTTTTCATTTTTGTTTAACAGAGGTGTGTTTGGCAGGTCAGTGAGCTCAGCTGCTTCTAACATGCCCAAGCCTAATCTAGTGCAAGACTTTGTATGGATGGTTTGTGAAATTGTTCTGCTGCTGCACATTATAAGATGCTGATCAAACATAGACAAGCTTCAGGCTTCAGCATGCAGCTCATGGAGTGGAACTAAGAATTGAGGATGACAAAAGGGACCAAGAACATTTTTGGTAGTGAATGTGGAATCTTATTTACTGTGATCTGATGAAACCTCCAAGCTTGTAAAGCTTTTTGGTAGCTGATATTTGAGGCTTTATGACATGTGTATTTATTTAACTTTGTTGAGAGGTTAAGAATCTCAGAAGCTACTATTTCTATCAATTTCCACATTCATCATTTTTATACATTTGTTTAAACATTTGAAAATCTTCTTTGTTGGATGATGAGAAGAAATCTCAGCAATACTAAAGTACTTTTTGTAAGCATTTTACAAGTTACAGTTTCATCTTCAACCTTATACACAATGAGGGAGAGCCTTATCCAGGTTTGAGAGACCAATAAGAGACAGCCATGTAATCAGTGGACATCCAAGTCAATCCATATCTGGCTGTCTGAGTCCACAGAGTAGAGATATTGACTCTGTGTGGTGCACATTACATTACACCATATTTATGAGCAATACAATGTTGGAGAAACTCATCAAAACATAGAGAGTGATAAGTTTTCAGCATTGCATTGAATTTTTATCAGCATCATAAAAATGGCTGCAACTGTGATCAGCATTCCTCAGTTCACTGGCCTTAAAGCCAGTCCTTTGACCTCAGTCCAAAACATGGTTAGCAATGAAATGCTTTGAAGTTACATTCTGCTCTAGCTGCTTTTGGTCTAAAACTCTAAATGTGCATGTTTGTGGCTCATGCAGGGTGTGGTGCTGCCTATGAGAAACAAGGGTAAGGGAGCTCTAGGAGCGCGCTGTGACTTCATCGGATCACCCACAAACTTGGTATATATGTTACTGACTTGTGGATACTGCATAGCTGTTGCTGTTTGAAAAAGTTAGTTACATTTGTAGTTTAAGTGATGCTGCAGATCATGGTGACTTCAACAACACTGATGTTGTTTGCTGGGAGATTTGGGTTGGCACCATCAGCGAATAAGAAGTCTACTGCAGGACTGAAGCTGGAGACGAGGGATTCAGGTCTTCAGACAGGAGACCCAGCTGGGTTTACACTGGCTGATACTTTGGCTTGTGGAACTGTTGGGCATATCATTGGGGTTGGAGTTGTTCTTGGACTCAAGAACATTGGTGCAATCTGATGAACTGTTTCATAGTAGAGTGCACGCATGTCTGTGGATCACAAAATCAAACTCTCTGTAATTAATTTTCTTGCAGTTCCAGCTTTCTTATATCTATCTTCAAAACTAATCTGAAATGTACAACATTTGAATCCCCTTGCTAGATAATATCCTGTTTAAAAATCTTGAATATAAAACAACATGAGTTTACAGAGTGGCTTTCAGTTTAGAAACTGCAACTTAAATGAAGGACCAGTTCATGAACTTGAAAGCCAGGCAATGGTTTATGCTGCTATCTTCGCTCATGACTTTCCATGCAATTGCTGCATCGTAAGACACTGTCCTTCCCATGCTAGAAGTGCACCTCCCTGCTGGCAAGTGTGCAATACCCTGCGTACATACAACAAGTCTGATCATTCAAGATATCAACTAGTATCACTATGCCACATGATGGAATTAACAGCCACAAAGAATGAGCATTAGAGACTAGACATTCAGAATCTGAGCTTACCAGTTGCATTATTTTGCTGAACACTGCAAAGAGATTGGCATGGCCAGCTTCATCAAGTACATTCTCTAAAGTAATGCTCTGTAATGCACTGAAGTTGGTCTCAAGAAGTTCAAGCCCAGCTTTATTAGCAAATGTGAATACTGGCGACGCCTGGCATCATATTCAAACTACCATGTTAGAGATGTCAAGTCAAACACAGTGGATTATCAAAATGAGAAGATATTCCATATTACTGAGACTGCTTGCTCTTCAAAGGAATATAAAATACAAAGGCATGATATAGCAGCTGATAACTGAAAGGAACCTGGTCAGGTTCATACATTATCAGTTTCAACTGAGCAGCACATGATGGCATCGGCGAGCCTCCAGAGTTGTTTCACAATGATTTCTAATCCCTCATCCACTCTAAAAAGATCAACACCTGCATGAAACCTGAAAAAGAAACGGGTTATTTTTAACATGTGTCCCATCTCTAAATTTATATGCTTAAACATCATTATTGTACGTAATGAATCATTGATATTATACCTATAGCTTCGAAATATAGAAATCAAGAGCTTTTGAGCTTCAGGTACTTCTTAAGTAGAGCTTTGTCACTTAACCTATTTGGGGCAATGGCCATTGAAACTCTCTGAACAGAACCCATGACATTGTGCACAAACTGGCGGGCCATTGATGCCACATTTCCAAGATAAGGATTCTCAAAGGTAAACTGAAAGGCAATCACGAGAATGGACCGATGATTATAGTCATCCCTGTTTCTGTCGATTATTTGCTTCGAACTGTTGCCCATCTCCAGGAATGAAGTCAGATCAAGCGTTCTATTATACCCATGTCCATCCTGTAAAGCAAAGAGATAAACATATAGTTGCACAACAACGAATCAAGCATGGAACCAACATAAGGCGCATTACTTAACTGGTTTAGAATCCAATGGAATCACACGAAACCCAGATGGAAGTTGAGGAGCGTTTTCAGAATATGATTCATCAGTTGGTGTAAATATGAGCTCTGCGCATGCGTCAACTGAATCTTCATCAATACCAGTACACAACTGCCAAGGAAACAAAACAGCAGCAGTATTATAATTATCAGAAAAAACAAAATGACATTATACTTGGAGAAATGCAAATACTCATTGTTACTTGTAATAAGTGAATATCACGAGAGGAAGCCAAATCTCCCTGCCATAACGGCTGGCCTTCAATGCAGACAGTCTCCAAGCACTGCACATAGAATATGCCAGAAACACAAACAGTAAGAAACACTACAAAGAAGAGATTCGTGGAGAGCAATGTAATGAGTTTGGGAAGTATTATCAACAGATGGCACGCAATCTTATTGTCTAACCTCATCATATTCGGCAGCTTTAGCAAGAGGTATAATAACCTGCCGGTTCGGGCGACCAGAGAAACTCGTGCTTGGACTTGCAAAATGTATATTCTGTAATGATGCCGCATTATATGCATCAACACTATAATCTGCCCACTCAGACCTGTGTTCCCTCAGAAACCTCACAAGCGTAGATGGGCGGACATTCTGCAATAACAAAAACACATGGGTTAGCTTTATTGTGTAGCTGATAAATTAAGCAACAAGTAGTGAATGAGAAATGTAACAATCCAAGTACTGCTCATATGATGCTCTCTGAATTTATCACCTGCAGGAGCATTGTCGCCTTTGCACACAAGACACCGGTGACAGCTGGAAACAGCGTACCGATATTGTATTCAGAGCCAGAGTGACAATTAGAAGATGTGTTAATGGCAATAGTCACGTCATCAACGACATCTTCACCCAGCATGGACCAACCATCATCGGCAAATCCATTCACAGCATCATTGAATCCCCTTTTCCATTAGAAACAGTGAAGCAAAGTATATTCAAAGATAAATAGTGACAATGAGTTCTAAGAATATGATTTAGATCGGAAAGAAAATGTTTATCCATGGGTAATATCAAATTTACCTGCATATTTTCTGGCGCATTGTCCTTAAAACTGCAGGCAGTCGACCCCCTTTCAGAAGGACTTCTCCTATGTTTTCATCTGAAAATTCACGCACATGACGCATAGCCTGAATTCGAATCAAACTGATAAGCTTACGTACTAAACATTGTCAGTTGACTTTACAACTAGAAAATATTAATACATACTCTGAGAGTTGATCTCTGGGCAAGAAATTTAGAGGACTCATAGATTGGCCGAGCAACCTCAGGTACGCTCCGAGCCTAGCCATGGTTCAAAAAAACAAAACTTAAAATCAAGATAGCAAAAATACTTGTGTCGATTGTAGTATGTGTAAACATTACATCCAAATCAACATGGTGCACTATGTGCAGAATAGATCCACCATCTTCACAAGATCTGATAAGGTAGCCACTGGGAAAAATCTCCCCTCTAACAAAGGTTGAGGGAGAAGCCCTTCCAGGACCGCCAGTAGCTGAAGTCAGTGACCTCTCGCATATCTGCACTTGTTTGTAATGTCAAATGCTAGCATGCCAGTCAATACTCAATCGGAGAGACATTAAATACTGAACTGTTGAAGATGTTAAATAAAGATTTGCTTTGATGAAATGAAATGAAACGAAAAAAAGAGAATTTACCGTGAGGCTGCCATCTTCCAATGTGGTAGTATATCTCAGAATCCAAAAGTCACGCGGTGAAGTCAAGGTGGTAGGTGCGTACATCTGATATGTAATTATGTTAGTCACAACCTACAACAAATAGTCATAGAATGAATCTATAAAACAAGGCTTCGGCAACCTCCATGAGAATGAGTTCAATTGTTCCTCCTTTAGGGGTAGGTAGCACACTCAACACTTCAAAGCGCCGACAATCACGATACCAAGATAGGCAATTTTTGAGGATTTCGGCAACCTGCACTTACATCACATGTAAACCAAATCATCACATTTCACTTCAAATTAATCATTGATTTTATTGATTGAAATTTGACACCAAGTGAGTTCCGCATTTGTAATCACAATGCTCTGCAGGCACTGTAGCTGCGAGTTGATTCACTTGAGTTATTAACCAAAAATATTTCAAGATTGCCAATTGGACCTACTAAGGTATGAACATAAGAGTTTCTCTAATGTTTACTGAATTTCATAATGTACGTTACTTCATGGAGAAAAAGTGTTTCTATAAATTCACTAACAAATTAAGGATTTCAAGTTAAAGGCAACTTGTTACTGTCAGTCTTTTGATTAGCTGATCACTTGACTCAGACCATCAGGCTTGAAAAGTAATCTAAACTAGCAGTTATGAGTACATCATTTGCTCTAGTGAATACATACATACCTTTAAAGGTGGTAGACTAACAAGATCACATGCACGAGCAGCAATCCCAAACAATTCGAGGAGACTGCAACAGTACCAATAGATCCGGACAGGCTATAATACATTACAAGCAGGAATCCAAATGTTTACTACAAACATTATAATCAAATTTTGGAGGAATGTATATAATGCCACATATAACCTTCATCCAATATCTGCAGCCAATTGACAGCAGTTCCAGTAGCCTTCGATAGGAACTCTGCCAGAGTTTTCAGCTATGGTGAGGAGGCTGCATTAGCCACAGCAATACAATGCATCCATCAAAAGCTCACCTTTAACATGTAAGCATTCTCTACTGCTACTTAAAAATAACTCACCCTGCTGGATTGCTAGCATCAGTTACAATGTGATGCTGATAACGTGGCACTGATTGTTGATGCTGTGTTCCTGTTCCTGTCTGGAAAAGACATACATTAACAAAAACAAACTTTTTTGCATATTGATTCACAACAAAACAAGATGTTACTAAAAGTAAGGATTAAAGGGTATGTACATACGAATAGTAGCTTGTGTTTCATGGAGCCATTTTCATACACCAAACTTGAAAGCTGATTCTGAAGGCGTTCATTTTCCTCCATCAGTAACTTGTTCATAGCAGTTAGATTCCAGTTCACAGATTGCAACTCCGAAGCCTCCTTCCTGTGTTTCTCACGACATCTCCGGTTTTGAAACCAGACTTTAATCTGCTTAGGATCGATGTTGGAGAGAATAGGGTTTTCGTTAACAAGTTGCTGCCTTTTTTGAGCAGAAGGTTTAGGGCACTGTAGATACATTTTCTCAAGCACATCCACCTGCTCCTGCGTGTATCTAACATACTTTCCGATGCCGCTGCTTTCCGGAGAATCCATTTGAATCGAATTGAATCACAACTAGGGAAGAAGAGTGATGTAAAGATGGCATTTTTATGGTATAAATACAGTTTTACGGATGATATGATGATGAGAGAGTGTGTGAAAGAAACGAAGAGAAGAGAAGAAGGCAGGAAGAAGACGACGACAATGATACAGAAGCAGAAAGGGTATGATTAGGTCTATTTCTAGGGTTAGGGTTTAGGCCTATATTTACATTTAATGTCTGGAATGCAGACTACAGCTACTTACTGTTGCTATTGGTGATGTGATTGAAGCAGAAGCAGATGGGTATTGATGGGTTTAGAAAGAAAGAAAGATATGCAGAAAGTAGAGATATTGCAGTTGCAGCATTTGGAGTAAAGTGAGTGGACTGAGCGGACAGAAGCAAGAAAAGATTTGATTTCATTGATGTTGTTGAAGAAATAGTTATTTATACTCAGAGTTTCTGAGCTCTGATGATGATGGATGGACCTCCTCTAGCTCTACTTTTTGAACAGTAAGTGAGTACCATTACTCCATTAATCCATTCCTCCCTGAACAGCTGAACTTTTAAGTACATTTCTACAGTTCATCATATACATTTGGGATTTTGGGCTCAAGTTCCGTTCTTTACAACCTGATAAGAATGGAACCTAGTTCATCATATGCAGTATGCTTGGTGGTGAGGGAAGAAATTGTGGATATCCATGGAAGTAATTGGTAAGTACCCATCAATGTTTTTTACAGTACAGTGTATTGTGTTTGTTGTAGACATCTCTAATATATACTGTGTTAAGAGAGCAATTGGGAACTCCTGCAGTTGATCTATTTATTTGTATGTCTGTTTTAAGAACTCTTTGATCATTTGGCATCTTGTGTTGTATTAGTATAAATAACACTTAGTCGTCAGGTACTAGGACAGCATTTTCTGTGCATTATAAGGATACCTTATACAGCGGCAGAATATATAGTTAACAACAGCCATAGAGACTCTCGAACTATATGTTTTCTTATGTTTGCCTCTCTTGTCTGTTCAACGCTGTCTCATTTTCCATGCCCTTCTATTTTATTGGCAATAATCACATTACACTTATGCACGATGCAAATGAAAGATTAATATGATAAATTATTTCAGATTCCTAATGACGTTCTTGAGAATGATTGAACTATATACTAATACTACTTGCTTGGAGTTGCTTTTAACTATCTTAATGTGCAAGACAACAAATGCTTATACCCAACATACATAGGAAATCCATCTGGTGGATCCACTACTATTTGGTGGATCCATGAGTCCAACTATGGACCATTAGATGGGTTTTAAATCAATGGTTAGGAATGGTCCCCTATTAGTCAAACTAAAGGGTAATATGGGAATAGTTAGGATTTTAGTTAGTTTAGTTAGTCTAGTTAGCTTGATTAGATGGCATCATTAAATGCAATGTGATGTTTTGAACCATTCTCTCACCTTAATTTTAAAAATTCCCTCTCTCCTTAATTTCCCTCTCTCCTTAATTTTCCCTCTCTCCTTATTTTTTCCTCTCTCCTTACAAACCCACCATTTTCAAAATTCAAACCCTCTCTCCTTAATCAATCCCACCATTTTCATAAATTGAAGCTTTTTCATTTCCCCACCATTTTCATAATCCAAACCCTCTCTCCTTAATCAATCCCACCATTTTCATAATTCAAGCTTTTTCATTTCCCCACCATTTTCATAAACAAAACCCTTTCTCCCTAATCAATCCCACCATTTTCATAATCTAAGCTTTTCATTTCCCCACCATTTTCATAATCTCAACCCATTCTAACCCGTTTGTAAACCAAACAATCGCACTCTCAACTGCATTTTAACTGTTGCACCCCACATGTGCACCTTACTATTGCAACTACAAGTTGCAACTACAAGTTGCAACAGGGAAGTGCAATATCAAGTTGCAACATGGAATTGCAATAACAAGTTGCAACAACAAGTTTAGAATTCATAGTTGCATTGTCACTCCGCGACCAGATAACCAAAAACTAACATAGAACTGCAACTACAAGGTGCAACTAATAAATGCAACTACAAGGCGCAACTAATAAACTACAAGGTGCAAGTAATAATATGTTACATGTTGCATTTTGCATCTACGTTACATGTTCAGAACTGTAGCTCTTGCATTTTGCAGTTGCATTTTAGAGTTGCATTAAAGGTACAATTGTGTTCCATGTTCATTGTATTGCTATTTTTGTATAAATTTAATATGTTTCCGTGCTTTTAAGTTGGCTAAATAAATGGCTAGTGAACGTTCAGAGCAATGTGCTGATGCAAAACCATTAGAAATTGTATTTTACTTCAAATCACATTTTGAGAAATTTAATTTTGATAAATAAACTTTGTGATGAAAATTATAAAAAGCAACTTGAAAATGCAACTATAAAAAGCAAATAAAAAATGCAAATAAAAAATGCATCAGCATGATCTAACAAGTTGCATCCGTAAACTTGCAACTACAAGTTGCAAACGGGAAGTGCAACAACAAGTTGCAACCGGAAAGTGCAACAACAAGTTGCAACAATAAAGTGCACCAACAGGTTCAATAAGTTAAATGTTCATCGTATTGCTATTTTTGTATAAATTTAATATGCTTCTGTGCTATTTTTGTGAAACAAAATAAAATTCAAAACTCAAACACCACATGCCAAGGAATACAAGTTAAAGACAGACTGTCATTAAAATAAAAAGCAAAAATAGATTTCTTCTACGGCTTTTTCCCTTGCGCGTTCAGACAACCTCAACGCCTTGATCTCCGCTTGAGCTTCTGCCAACTCCTAATCCATTTCTGCAACACTCCAAACACTTACCAGCTTAATAGCGACCTCTTCTCCGGTCTGAACATTGACACCTATCCAAACAAAAACCTTTACATGAGACATAATATTAACAAACGAAACATTTATACTTTTTTTGCAGTAGCTTCTACATATCATTCTTAATGCAAAATCCACCACAAAAGAAAATCTATCTGTACAAATTCAAAGAAGTACCCAGATAAAGCTCCCCAAAAGAGCCACTCCCAATTTTCCGTCCGAGCTTGAACTTACCTCCAATCACATGGTCCATTTCCAAACTTTATTTTCAAATACCCAACAATTTGATACAAACTCAACTCTACAAATCGAAACTCCCAACAAAACACCAAAATTGGCTCCTGACTCCAAATCCTCAAATTCAAAATTCTCAAACACCAGAAAAAAGGTACAAAATTTAACAACAAAATGATACAACAAAGCCCTTGCAACACCGATACAATTGAACCCTAGAGAGACCAAATCAATGCAAAATACACATACCCCACTTCACAGAAACTCAAACGGTATCGGTGCGACGATATCGGTGCGACGAGACTCAACAAGAATCGGAGATCCAACACCACCGATTTCTCCGCGACCGGCGCCGAAGCCTCCGCCGTCCGAATCAACTCCAGATTCAAATCCCGATCTCCATCCGGATGGTTTGAAGGTGAGTTGATTTCATGAAGGTGAGTTGATTTCATGAAGGTGAAGGTGAGTTGATTTCATGAATTAGGTGAGAGGGTGAGAGGGTGAGAGGGTGAGAGGGTGAGAGGGTGAGAGGGTGAGCCAGAAAGGAGCCTCTCTCCTCTGCTGTCTGTTAGGAAGTGACAGAAAGGAGCTTCAAATCAAAGACCAAACTACCCTCAGCCAAATAACTACCAATTCGTTGCCAACCAAACGAAATTGTAACACACCTGACAGATGTCACAAGCAGAGGAGAGAGGGTTACCAGATGAAAGGCCCAGATCTGGACTTATGGACTCACCAAATAGTACAAGACCCACCAGAAGGGCCCTCTTGTTTGCTAAAAAGTCAACTCCTCATCTTAGTATTTGTAAGCATCACTACAACTTCAATCAGAAACTTTTATAGAAAAAACGTGCGTTTGGTCAATGCTTTTATTTTTATTTTTTTGCATCTCCACAAAACTGAGGCATGGGAGAGTGGGTTGGCATACATTTTGCAAACTTAGAATGAATATTTCATTCATTTAGGACTAAATGCATCATGAAGTGTCTAAATGTTTGCGACGCTGCCCACTTGCCACTTCTTTAATATCTCTCGTGGAATATATAAAGAGATGACTTATTACCTATCGCCTAATGCACATTGCCTCGAATGCAGGATATCTCTTCACCTGCTGCATACTTCATCGTATAGTTTTTGTTCATTGCATTTATCTGGATTCTGCATTTCCCTAATTATTTGATGTTAGAAAGGATACTTTGGTTTTTTACCTTTGCTCTAAATCTGAAAGCAAACTGAAGTCAATTATGATATTGTAGGCAGTGTCATCATTTGTTAGTTATGATCTTAATGTATTGCATAATGTTGATGACTTGCAGAACGCAACTTGATCTATCAAGGCTCTTGGCTTAATGACTCGCCGTATATCTGATGACGATCCAGCACTGCAATTGACATCTTCTAGTCGGCCATATGTTGTTCTGAAGGTTCCAGTGCCACCCAAGGTCAACTTGCGCAAGGAAATAGCAGCTGGTGTTAAAGAAACTTTCTTCTCTGATGACCCTCTACGCAAATTCAAAAACAAACCACTTTCCACAAAGTTGATTCTTTTAATCCAGTCAATTTTTCCAATATTTGACTGGGGGAGGTCATATTCTGTTAAAAAGTTTAAAGGTGATCTCATTGCTGGACTTACCGTTGCCAGTCTGTGTATCCCTCTGGTTAGAATACTCAGCCATGCCAACAAGTATGAAGTAATTTATCCTGATATATATCGGGAGACCCTTTACACAATTCATATGACTGTTTTGCAACAGGATATTGCATATGCTAGACTTGCTACTCTCCAGCCTCAGTATGGTCTATGTAAGTTTTTTGTCAGCATTATTTTGTACTGAACATTACCTGAGTGGCAAGTGATATTTTTGCAAATGTTGCAGACAGCAGTGTTGTGCCACCACTGGTGTACGCCTTCATGGGAAGTTCAAGGGATATTGTGATTGGACCAGTGGCTGTGGTTTCACTCTTGCTCGGGACATTTCTTCAGGCAGAAATTGATCCAGTGATACATCCTGCTGAATATCTCCGCTTGGCATTCACAGCCACTTTCTTTGCTGGTGTCGTTCAATTCAGTTTGGGTTTCTTGAGGTGATCAATTGTTATTTTTAATTCATTTTATTTCTATGTTTAGTACTTTAGACCAAATATATATAATAACGTGGTTACGTGGATTTAAATGGAATATCAGATTGGGGTTCCTGGTGGATTTCCTATCCCATGCAGCCATTGTTGGTTTTATGGGAGGTGCAGCCATCATTGTTGCCCTTCAACAGCTTAGGGGTCTGTTGGGGATTAAAGAATTCACCAAGAGAACTGATATTGTATCTGTTCTGAACTCGGTCATTAAATCTGCAAAGCACGGGGTAAATGCGTACTATTATTTGCTAATTTCTGTTTGTCAAATATCACATACTTGCAAACATAATTGAGCCTTTCGTTTCATTGTTTCCTTTTACAGTGGAACTATCAGACGATACTCATCGGAGTTTCATTTTTGGCCTTCCTTATTTTCACAAAATACATGGTAAGACACACAAATACTTTTGTTGGTTAGTCACAACTTCAACACGATTTAATGACTGACTATCAAATTATATCGATGATGCAGGGAAAGAGGAATAAAAAGTATTTTTGGGTGCCTGCAGTTGCTCCATTGTTTTCTGTTATTGTTGCCACCACCTTTGTCTACATAACACGCGCCGATAAGTATGGGGTTGCCATTGTAAGCCAAGCCAACGGAAATAAATTGATTCTTTCGATTTCGCCTCGTTTTCGGTATATTTAACTTTTCTAGTACTTTGTTTTTATAATCAGGTGAAAAACATTGACAAAGGTATGAATCCACCCTCTCTTGATAAAATCTACTTTACGGGAGACTATGTCGTGAAAGGCTTCAAGATAGGCGTTGTGACTGGAATGGTTGCACTAACGGTATGTTTAGATAAATATCTTCTGGAACAACTGATATTTCTAAATAATTTGTAATGTATGTTGTCCAAGAAAGTAATTGTAAATACTTGCAGGAAGCAATTGCCATTGCGAGAACCTTTGCTTCCATGAAGGATTATCATATTGATGGAAACAAGGAAATGATTGCGCTGGGATCCATGAATATTGCCGGTTCATTCACATCTTGCTACGTAACAACTGGTAACAAACATACTGTGCGCTCACCCACATTGCCTGATGCATAACTCATTGAATTCACATTTTTCCGTTTCAGGATCATTCGCTGGGTCAGCTGTGAACTACATGTCAGGATGCAACACTGTGGTCTCTAACATCATCATGTCTGTGGTGGTTATGTTAACTCTATTACTCATTACTCCACTGTTCAAGTACACCCCAAATGCTATCCTAGCATCTATCATCATATCTGCAGTGCTCGGACTGGTAGACACTGAGGCTACAATCCTTATCTGGAAGATTGACAAATTTGACTTTCTTGCTTGCATGGGAGCCTTTTTTGGAGTGGTTTTTGTTTCAGCCGAAATAGGACTCCTGATTGCAGTTACAATTTCCTTTGGTAAAATCCTGTTACAAGTAACTCGTCCTCGAACTGTAGTGCTTGGACATGTACCTAAGACCAGGGTTTACAGAAACATGCTGCAATATCCCGAGGCAGAAAGTGTTCCAGGCATTCTAATTGTCAGAATTGATTCTGCAATATACTTCTCCAACTCCAACTACATCAAAGAGAGGTCAGTCATCTGAACTGAACCTACATATTTCATTTTCTTTTTATCGTTAGAAATGATAAACAAGCTGAGCTAAGCTTGGCTGCTTGTTGCAGGATTCTAAGGTGGCTCGACGATGAAGATGAAAACGCGTTAGAACACGATTCAACCAGGGTCCAGTTTTTGATTGTTGAGATGTCACGTAAATTATCTACAATCTCATCAAAGTTCATTATTATACATGCATACAAATAGCCTTTAGCTGCTAACTTTCAGCATAAATATTCTCATTACAATGAAATTCTAATGGTGCAGCTGTTACTGACATTGATACAAGCGGAATACACTCAATTGAAGAGTTAGTAACCGGATTACAGAAGAGAAATGTTCAGGTATGCATACATGCTTAAGAATTACTACAGCCAAGCGAAACTTGGAACACAACTGTTCTTTTCATTTAAACTCATGCTATGTGCATTGCAGCTAATTATCGCAAATCCTGGGCATGTTGTGCTTGATAAACTCCATGTATCAAAGTTAGCGGACGTTATAGGAGAGGACAAGATCTTCCTTTCAGTTGGTGATGCCATTGAAACCTTTGGCCCCAAAGTTGATAAAGTCTGATTGAATTTTTATTCAGAGGGATTTACATCATACATGCATTGTTGATTTAAGCTTTATGTATACAATGCTCTCAAATTCAGTTTTTTCACTGTTTTTGAACTTGATTGTATTTTTGAATTTCAATAAGCAGCGATGTGAGATCTGAATGATACATACCCGTTGTATATGGAATCAATAAGCTCTGAAGTGAAAATATCAACTTGTCTTATTTCCCTTTTACTACAATTTTATTGAATTGATTTTTATGTGTGGCTTTTTCTTATTGAAGCATGTTTAACCAAGAAACAGACACTGTGAAAAACACTAAGAAAGTTGATACTAAAAAAAACATACCTAAAGACAGATGAAACATTTCCAGGTGTTATTGATATAATGTTTTTTTAACATGGAAGGACAACTGGAACTCATCTGATCAATGCTTGCCACAACCACAAGCCATATGAGAAATATGAACCATAAAACAAGAGTGCATAATATTGAATGTTGGTCCACATTAAGTCCTATTGGCTACACATTCATCCACCTCTAGATTTCCTTATCCTGCCTTTGAGATTCTCTTCCTTATTATTCATGTTCATAATCCTCAGTATATCAAACTTTCATACTACATTTGTCTTGATCTGAAAGTAGAGATGAAGATGGCAGCTGCAACTACAACTGCTGCTGTAGTAGTGAATGGACTCACTTCTCCATTCCTGTCTGGAGGAAAGAAGATTCATAGTGTGCTCTCAGCTGGGTTTGGAAGAAGCAAAGTTGGAACTGTTTCATCAAAAAAGTTTGTTGTTGTGGCTGCTGCTGCTCCCAAGAAGTCTTGGATCCCAGCAGTCAAAACTGGTGGCAATTTGATTGACCCTGAATGGCTAGATGGCTCGTAAGTATTCTTACTTTTAACTGTTAAGTAATATGAAGTCAGTTGATAAATTGTCGCACATCCCCTAAATAAATGATACTCCCTCCGTCCCAATTTAAGTGACCCATTTGAGAACTTTCACGGTTTTTAAGAAAATTGAAAAATGTGAGATAAAAAGTAAGAAAAAAGAATGAGTGGGATAAAAAGTATGAAAGAGAGTGTAAATGTATAGGTAAAAAAGTTTCTATTTTAGGAAATGGGAAGATCATTTTGTGACATCCAAAAAGGAAATGGGACACTCATAATGGGACGGAAGGAGTATATAAATAGTTATACTGAATAATAAAGCAGTATATGTAATTCTAGACTTTTGGGTCAGATTGAGGATGTTCAATATGAGATCACTTTTAAACATTATTGCATTGATTGGAGGACTCAGACATTGTGTGTGTTGATATGAACTGAACTGACTTGCAGGTTGCCAGGAGACTTTGGATTTGATCCATTGGGTTTAGGGAAGGACCCTGCATTCCTCAAGTGGTACAGAGAAGCAGAGCTGATCCATGGTAGATGGGCAATGGCAGCAGTTGTTGGCATCTTCGTCGGCCAAGCATGGAGTGGAGTTCCTTGGTTTGAGGCTGGAGCAGATCCTCGCGCCATTGCACCATTTTCATTTGGATCACTTTTGGGTACCCAACTTATTCTAATGGGATGGGTTGAAAGCAAGAGATGGGTTGATTTCTTCAACCCTGAATCACAAGCAGTAGAATGGGCAACTCCATGGTCCAAAACTGCAGAGAACTTCGCGAATGCAACAGGTGATCAAGGTTATCCGGGGGAAATTCTTCGATCCGTTATCGCTAGGTGGAACACTGAAGGATGGTGTTTACATTCCAGATGAAGAGAAGCTTGAGAGGCTTAAGCTGGCTGAGATAAAGCATGCAAGATTAGCAATGGTGGCCATGTTAATATTCTACTTCGAGGCAGGTCAAGGGAAAACACCACTTGGCGCGCTTGGCCTTTAAAATGGCTGCTGCTGCTGCTGATGTTGTTGTTGTCTGTAGAGACATGAGATGTATAGAGACTGAAATCAAAACAAATGTGTTGAAGAAATGTATAACAACTTTCTATTGATTTGCTGATACTTCCCTCTGAGAGGCTCAATGCACATTCTTATTTATCCTTTGAATCATAAAATCTATAACCTAAGCAACTCACCTCCAAACTGCAATCACATTACACCCACAAAAAGCTGCTAAAACACTTCAGTAAGGTTCAAAACAGTTAGTAAGCTGCTTGTTCTGCTTCGGTGTGGCTTTGGTACAAGCCAAAAAACAACAAAAGCTGTTTGGGGTGAGAGAGGCTCGAACTCTCGACCTCAGGATCACTCGCTTTAGCTATGAGACCTACGCGCTAGCCAACTGCGCCACCACCCCTTTAGCTAAAAATCATTATTTTTGATATTTATACATTTTTTTAACTTATGGGATGTTTATAATTGCTTGCAAACTATTGAATTAATTATTATTGTTCTTTATCAAAATTCAGAAGCATTTATTGATGGTTCGAAATGTTGACTATAACTGTGTTTGGTGGTGTCGCATTAAGAGACCATACCTAACCAAATGGAGTATTAAAAACGGAGTATTATTGGCAATTAGGTGCAAGTACATGTCTTCTGTTGAACTCGTGTGACGTGCATTCAGTGTTTGACTTTAGAGTACTACAATTACAGTAGTCAAGTGATTATTGTTTGTCTTCTGTCAAGCTCAAGCTTGTGTCCTTGCCACATGTCATTGATCAACTATGTCACACGAGTTATGAACATTTATGGTGTGTTCATTTCGCCGGAATGAAATGCATTTCGTGGGAATGAAATGATGAATTTGGATATAGTTTCATTTTAGATTCATCATTTCATTCCATTCCAAATGATTCCATTTCGACGAAGTGAACACATCATTAGTCTCTACGATAAATCCATTAATCATTTTGCGATTAGACATGCAGTGTTACTATTACTGTATAATTTACGTACCTCATTATCTTCTTTTATAAGATTTGATAGAATAGAATCAATAATTTTGTGAGTTAGTTAGGTCGATGGCATTCAATGTGTTGCATAAGCTGTGACACTGTGAAGATGAAATGATTGTAACAATTTGGGTTGGTGATGTATCATTATCAAAACGTTTGTCCATTAGTATACATAATCCAATAATAGTCAAGCTAGGGCTACTCTTAGAGTCAAGCTACAATGTTATGATTATGGGTTCTTTTGCTAAATCCATGCAAAAGTTAACATTAGTCTTTATCAAACTTAGCCGAAGCCAGCTGTTAATATTAATGCAAGTTGCAGTGTAGTGATCTCTAGTATAATTAAGTGAGAAGTTGAGGTAAGGTTGGTGAACTAGAATGGTCTAGCTTCACATACAATCACTAGAAGATAAGAGAATATATAGGAAGCATATTGATCATCAAATGGACATATTTTAAGTTTCATAACATATTAGGTTATCCTTATGATAATATATGAGCATTCAATGTTTTTTTAGTAATTGCAATGATTATTTGCAGTCATTGACTGCTACACACCAGTGATAGTTTGGTGTGTATTGAACATCGATTTCTATTCTTGTTTTAAGCATATAAAGTTGAGATTCAAGAATAATAAATTTACCAAAGTA